>CM038625.1:50112299-50287299 GCA_021554675.1 Leuciscus idus | reverse complement strand
ATATCACTTTCACTCACTCACTCACTCACTCACCCACTCACTCACTATATCACTTTCACTCACTCACTCACTCACTCACTCACTCACTCACTATATCACTTTCACTCACACACTCACTCACACACTCACTATATCACTTTCACTCACTCACTCACTCACTCACTCATTCACTCAACATGTCACTCACTCACTATATCACTTTCACTCACTAAACATGTCACTCACTCACTATATCACTTTCACTCACTCACTCACTCACTCACTCACTCACTCAACATGTCACTCACTCACTCACTATATCACTTTCACTCACACACTCACTCACTCACTATATCACTTTCACTCACTCACTCACTCACTCACTCACTCAACATGTCACTCACTCACTATATCACTTTCACTCACTCACTCACTCAACATGTCACTCACTCACTATATCACTTTCACTCACTCACTATATCACTTTCACTCACTCACTATATCACTTTCACTCGCTCACTATATCACTTTCACTCACACACTCACTCACTCACTCACTCACTATATCACTTTCACTCACTCACTCACTCACTCACTCACTCACTCAACATGTCACTCACTCACTATATCACTTTCACTCACTCACTATTTTTCAAGTGCCTGTACTTTATCAGAGTGTTTTTATTTGGGAAACTATTTGAATTTCATTTAATACTTAATTACTTACATTGGAGTAATAGTAATTCAAAGTTTTAATCAAGTATAACATATCTCAAATTTCTAATTACGTCTGTTTTCTTACTTAATTCAAAAACATTTACCGGTTTGCTGCTGTGGCGTGAGATCGCTCTGGCTCAGCTCTAGAGAAGCACATGATCTTCTCTTCCGCCTTAATAACACCAGTTACAGCGCGAGATAAACATGAATGAGCTTCTGAAAGTGTGTTAAAAGATACAGTACAACTTATCGAAGTCCGTATCATGTCACATGGAATCACTCAATCAGTGTTTCAACTGTGGAAAGACGTCAGTAAACAATGTAATGTAATGTCACATTTACCTCAGAAAAACCAGATCCAGTGACCATAAACTCAGCTAGAAAAATTAACTCTAGACAGGAGCATTTTGCTAAATATATGCACCATATTACATATTCATTAGCATTATATCAATTTTTAATGTTCTTTAATATTTAATGCATGTTTGAATAAATCTGGCAAGTTTTTTTGTGACAGCCACTAATTAAATGTTTGGTAACACTTTATAATAACTGCACGCTATTAATCATTAGTTAAGCATTATTAAACAGTTAATTCATCATTTATAAAGCATTAATAGACATTAATAAGCCGTTTATAAATACAGTTATAAATGCTTTATTTTTGATTTATAAGCATATCTATAATGTGTTTAATAATTGTATTTTCATACTTTATTAATGATCAATTTATCATTTTTAAATAAAGTATATAATTATTTACAAACCGGTTATTTAGGAGTTGTCAGTGGTTCATAAGATCACATTAATAAACTGTTTAAATACATATTATTATTCAGACATATAGTAATAGTTACTTAGCGTGTTAATAAATGCTTTATTAACATGTATTTCTACTGTAATTCAGGGTTAATTCAGGTAGTTATAAAGCATTTAGTTGTGGTCAGTTCACTATGTGTGTGAGCTAATCTAAAGTGAGGACTAGTTATGCTTTGTAAAGCGTTTATAAAGGAGATATAAAGGCTGTTAATATTTCTATGTTCTGGATCACAGTGTTGTGTTTGTTTCCTTTTTCTGTTTAGAAGAAAACTGGGTCTTTAAATCTCCTTTATAAATGCTTTACAAAGCATAACTAGTCCTCACTTTAGATGAGCTCACACACATAGTGAACTGACCACTACTAAATGCTTTATAACTCCCTGAATCTACTACATTTACTCACACTTTCTAAGTGATCTTATGAATCAATGACAACACCTAGTTTGTAAATAATGTAACTGGTTTGTAAATAATGGAATGCTTCATTTAGAAATGATAAATTGATCATTAATAAAGTATGAAAATACAATTATTAAACACATTATATATATATATATATACTTATAAATCAAGAATAAAGCATTTATAGCTGTATTTATAAACTGCTTATTATTTCTAGTAATGCTTTATAAATGATGAATTAACTGTTTAGTAATCCTTAACTAATGATTAATAGTGTGCAGTTATTATAAAGTGTTACCGGAAATGGAACACTTTATAATAACTGCCTGCTATTAATCATTAGCTAAGCATTCGTTAACAGTTAATTAATCATTATAAAGCATCAATAAACATTAATAAGCAGTTTATAAATACAGCAATAAATGCTTTTTTATATATATTGTGATGAAAACTATGTAAAGCGTTCTGGAGCGCCCAGATGCTATCTGATTGTCTCTTTGAATCCTGAGCTCAGAGTTATACTTGCTGACTCGTAGCTAATAAAGTTTCTTATTATTTTATTAAGTATCTTGCCGATCCTTGAACTGGGGGGAAACTTAAAGAGGGGAAATAGAGAATAGTTTCCAACAAGTACTATATTTTTAAAAAACAGCCATCCTTTTTCTGTGGATGTTTTCTCTATTTTACTACAATCTACAGGTTAGTCTCTTTTTCATACCTTCAAAGTTTGCTTTTCTAATTGTAAACCTTGGCTTTAGTCATTACTTTTTGGGTTTTAAAAATCACTTGTTTTAAATAGATAAGTTGTATTTGAATCAAACATGAACATATTTAGTGTATGTTACAATATATGCTTGGTATTCTTAGATTGCCAATTAGCACATTTTAAAAAACAAATCAAGAAAACATTATAGATATAATCATATCTATAATGTGTTTAATAATTGTATTTTCATACTTGATTTATGATCCATTTATCATTTCTAAATGAAGCATTGCATTATTTACAAATCAGTTATTTAGGAGTTGCCAGTGGTCCATAAGATCACTTAGAACAGTGGTTCCCAAACCTGTCCTGAAGGCCCCCCAACACTGCACGTTTTCTTTGTCTCCCTAATCAAACACACCTGATTCAACTCATCAGCTCAATTAACCCATGTGATAATGAGCTGATGAGTTGAATCAGGTGTGTTTGATTAGGGAGACAAAGAAAACGTGCAGTGTTGGGGGGCCTTCAGGATAGGTTTGGGAACCACTGACTTAGAAAGTAAAAGTAAACTATTTAAATGTACATTCAAACATCTTATTTTTCAGACATATAGTAATGGTTGCTTAGTGTGTTAATAAATGTTTTTTTAACATGTATTTCTACTGTAATTCATGATTAATTCAGGTACTGTAGCTTCTTTCATCATAAGGATCCCACAGCTATTTACAAAGAAAAAGCTACAAGAAAAAAGACCATGCAGTTCAGAAAAGTTAAAAACTAAAGCAATAAGAAAATGTCAATATTAGTGAACACTTAAACCCATACTTCCAATTTAGGAGCACAAAGCACTTTTACAATTAAAACTATAAAGCCCATGCAGGCAGACATTAAAGATCCCAGAAATAAGAAGCAAGCGAACAAAATACATCAAAAAGTAGACAACACAAATAAATAACACAACAAACTGCTGTTCAGCAAGTCTGTTTGAGGAAGCATGGCCTATTGGTAGAACTGCTTTCAGTTTCATTATGAAAAATACTTTCACTTTTGCTGATCTGATAAAGACTTGGACTTCCTGTTTTTGTGCTGATTCACTTGAGAAGTCAGTCTGAGCCGACGAGATCTGTCTTGCTTTGCCAGGTATGTTTGTTATTCTTCAAAATGTTTGTAGTTTCTCATGTTACGTTAATTCATCATTTAAGGAATCTCCTCCATATTTGTTACATCCAATTTCGAGCTCTGAAGTTTGGCAGATATTAGTATAATACAGGCACTTACAAAATAGATGCAGTGCAAAAAATAAGGAACTAGGTGGAGCTACATTTGTGAATTCAACAAAAGTGCAAAACAGACTTGTGTACCTGTTTGTATTTGAAAACTTTTGTATAAAAAAAAAAGAATTTGAAGTTTTTATAAAACTGTTTTCTTGATTTGTTTTTTAAAATGTGCTAATTGGCAATCTAAGAATACCAAGCATATATTGTAACATACACTAAATATGTTCATGTTTGATTCAAATACAACTTATCTATTTAAAACAAGTGATTTTTAAAACCCAAAAAGTAATGACTAAAGCCAAGGTTTACAATTAGAAAAGCAAACTTTGAAGGTATGAAAAAGAGACTAACCTGTAGATTGTAGTAAAATAGAGAAAACATCCACAGAAAAAGGATGGCTGTTTTTTAAAAATATAGTACTTGTTGGAAACTATTCTCTATTTCCCCTCTTTAAGTTTCCCCCCAGTTCAAGGATCGGCAAGATACTTAATAAAATAATAAGAAACTTTATTAGCTACGAGTCAGCAAGTATAACTCTGAGCTCAGGATTCAAAGAGACAATCAGATAGCATCTGGGCGCTCCAGAACGCTTTACATAGTTTTCATCACAATATATATATATATTCTTGGCAGGGGATGGTACTGGTTTCCCTTCCTTCTGGGTCCGTTTCTCCACTCCGTAAATCAGCTCTCACTTGTTGCCAGGCAAATTCTTGCATTTCAGGGTATCAGCTTCTGCACACAAACACTCATAGATACATTTCCCTCCCCCCTATTATTTCTTTACCCTTTTACCCAAACTGTTCATGTCAAAAGATGGAAATAAGAGACAAGCAAACATCTCCGGTGTTACATCCTGCGTCTCGAAGCTTAATGCAGGCTTCCTGTTCTTGGAAGTATTCACACATTTGCACATTTGCATATTTATTCAGATTGCAATAAGTATAATCAACTAGATATCAAGTTTAATATTAAAAATCAGGAAGCATTTGAATGTAAAATAAAGCTTATTGATATATTGGAGATAAAATAAACAGCAAACAGAAATTATTTTCCCACATACTCGAGGTGCAAAACAATTACATCCCAAAAGTAGACAAATCTAAAACAAAATGGCCAAAATGGTTTAATAGATCAAATTAAAAAAAAATATATTTCAGCTAAAAAGGCACTTTACAGAGCGTTTAAAAGGGACAAAAAACAAAGTACACAGAAAGAGTACTTGGAACTGCAAACACAAGTCAAAAAGGAAGTTAGAAAGGACAAGAGAGAGATAGAAATCTATATTGCTAAGGGGGCTAAAACCAATTCTAAAATGTTTTTCCAATATTATAACAGCAAGAGAACATTCAACGAGGAGGTTAAATGTCTAAGAGACACAAATGGCAAAATCATAGACGAAGTAAAAAAAAAAAAGCAAATATATTAAATGATTACTTCTCACAGGTTTTTACAAAGGAGGATGTGGACATCATGCCCGACATGTCGACCTGTTCCTATCCAGTTTTAAATAACTTTAGCATAACAGAGGCAGAAGTGTTAAAGGGACTAGAAGCTCTTAAAATAAACAAATCCCCTGGGCCAGATGAGATCATCCCAATAGTACTCAAAGAAATGAAAGAAGTTATTTCCAAACCGCTAACCAAGATCATGCAACAGTCTCTTGACACAGGGGTTGTAGCGACAGACTGGAAAATAGCAAACGTAATACCGATCCACAAAAAGGGAGACAAAACCAAACCAGGTAACTACAGAACAATAAGCCTGACTTCTATTATATGTAAACTTATGGAAACTATAATAAGAATGGAAAAAAATGGAAAATTACCTTTATGGTAACAGTATCCTGGTAGACAGTCAATGGATAATTGCAAAGCATATGACATGGTTTATTTAGATTTCCAGAAAGCTTTTGACAAAGTCCCACATAAAAGATTTATCCTCAAACTGAACGCAGTAGGGATTCAAGGAAATGCATGCACATGGATTAGGGAGTGGTTAACATGTAGAAAACAGAAAGTATTGATTAGGGGAGAAGTCTGAAAATGGAGAGAGGTAACCAGTGGTGTACCACAGAGATCAGTATTAGGTCCTCTGCTATTCCTAATCTACATTAATGATTTAGATTCTGGTATAGTAAGCAAACTCGTTAAATTTGCAGACGATACAAATAGGAGGAGTGGCAAACACTGTTGCAGCAGCAAAGGTCATTCAAAATGATCTCGACAGCATTCAGAACTGGGCAGACACATGGCAAATGAAATTTAATAGAGAAAAGTGTAATGTACTGCACCCAGGCAATAAAAATGTGTCTAAGAAATATCATATGGGTGATACTGAAATTGAAGGAATCTATAAAAGACTGTCACAAAGACGGCCAGAGTGGGTGGCGTCAGACCAGAAGCAGGAAATAAACAATAGACAGACGGTGGATGAAATGGTAAATGCCGAGTGCAATGGTGGCACTCAGCGTTTATTAATAGAACAGAAAATAAAAAGGTTGGCACACAAAACAGGACACGGCACTTACGCCAAAATAAATATATAAACAAAACGAACTACAAAGACAAAAGGTGCACGGAGACACAAACAAACACGGTGAGTCTATAAACACTTATTATTTACGTTTTTACTCCTCTCTCTCTCTCACCCGTTCTCCACTCTTGAACACCCAACCACGAGTGAATGAAACGTGCATCTATTCATACTGTTGTGCTGGGATTCAATTACTAATTATTATACCATGGTCTGGGTGAATACTCGATTCTGATTGGCTGCAGGGTGTCCATTAAAAAGTGATAATGTACACCTAGGAACTGATGACCTCCGCTGCGCGTCGGACGGTTCACACCTCGCCGTCGTCCATTAAAACCTGATAATGGACACCTCGTCGGGCATTAACCCTGTGCATCCCAGTGCTTACATATTAACCCTCTGGGGACCAAAAACGCGCCCGCGCGTTTTGCTCGTTTTTTTTTTTAGCAATGAAAAATAAACACAAAATGCTCTGTTAATTTTGATCTTTCATTTTCGTGTAATACATCAATCGATCCTGTTCAGTTTCTATTTTTTTTCTGTATACTCACAATACAAATAAAGTGTTTTGCTTTTTGACAAATAAAGAAAAACTAACATGATGCTATTTCTGCCTTCTCTCTGTCAGTAAACTCCCATTTGAAACGCGTTCGAAAATTATCTATAACTCCGCGAAAATTCAGTCAAACAGGCAAACAGACCCACGGGCATAAAGCTTGAGATCGCAGCTTTTAAATGAAGTAATTTATATAAAAAACATATATAAATTTCACTGTGTGTGAAAGAATAAACTGCTTTTACAGTTACAGTTACTGCGTTAAGTCAGGCGAAGTATGAAAGACAACATTTTGTTGACTAGATTTGGGTACAGTTTTTACTGTAGAATATACTGTCACATCAAATAAGCTTTTCTGCTCATATATATAAAATACTATTTTGTCAAAAATAAAGTCATAGACTAAGATGTTCCAATGTTGGCTATATTCAAACTAATGAATACATATGATAAAATGTAGGCCTATAATCTTTTTTTTTTTTTTTTTTTACAAAGAAAGAGTACTTTTTTGCAGAAATATTGCTGAAATTGTAATTATTGTTGTAATTGTAACCTTTTTAATAAAATAGCAAAACATATTTACAAGATAGATGTAAGCAAAATCTTAAATGGTCAATATAAGTCTTCTTCAAAATATATATTTTGTCTTTGCATTGTGGCTCAGTCAGTGTCACACCTGAATGAATGGCTAATTATGCAGAGTCATTATGCAGAGTGGGTGGGACTAAGGTGTAAACTACTCCTCCCCCTCGCATATTGGCTTTCCAAGCAAAACCTGTTTTACACCATTTAAATCAATGTATTTTTTTTTGTGAACGATAAAGCAAGACTATTTTCACATAATTTTGAAGCTAGAACTGAAAGGGACAACATCCATTAGTCAAAAGTCTTGTGGGCACATATTTTGTATGAGTTTTGTGGTCTTATTTCAGCAACTTTCATTTTTATTTTTTTAAATAACCACGCATAAACATTATTCTCTTAAAAATACAAACATCTACATACATGTTGCTCGCATATTATGGTAGGCCTGTTTGTGCTATATAGAGTGAATTTACACCTTTGCCATTAACATGTTTATAAATAACTGAAAAAAGCACAAATGTCAGAGCATGTCAGAACATCTCAAGGGCCCCAAAAACAGCTTGGTCCCCAGAGGGTTAAATACTTTAAATGCACGTGCAGTGATTTGTGAACATTCTCCTCGTGCCTAAATACAATTATACAATTTAAATACTGGTGTTACACAGACCCGTTTATATCCCGTGTACCAATCTCTATACACCAACATTAACACACAACACGCAACATACAACATGAATGCACACAAGGGCAGGGCACATTGCCACAAAGACCTAGGAGTTTGTTGACTCAGAAATGTCCTAAAACAATTTTTGTATACAAAGACAAAAGTAGTGTTAGTGCAAGGTTAGTGCTTCAGTTGAGTTTCCAGCAACAGTGCTTTGGTTCTGCAAATACTGTACATAGTAGGAGCGGAAGATTGATAGCTCAGACACTCTTGGCACATTGCCGAATGGCCTCCTCTCTTTTGTAAACTTTCTTATGTTAATAAATTGCAGTGCAAAATAATGAGCTCGGGGATGCCACCTTGTTATTGGTGACAAGAAGCTGTTTGGGTGTCACCTCTTTTACTAGGAAATCAGACAATTACATTTCATACTGTAATTAAGACAGTAGGTATTTACTTTTTATGGATAACCAAGAACAAATCCTCATTTTTTAAATGATCCGATTTATAATTTATGCATCCTGAAAATGTACAATGTATACAGCTCTAAAGCATTTTTCACATATAACATCAATAAATATATTTACAGATCACCTAGAAAATATATTCCTTTCAGCTAGTTTTTCATTTAGGGTTAACATTGAAAAATGACTAGCTGGACTGGAGAGGTGGGGTCATTGCACAGGAAATGCTCAAAACACAAACCAGTTCCTCTCCTCCCATTCAGTTGCAGCAACACACAGGCTTGCAAACCAAACAAACAAAATCAGCCAAGCTGAGACTATCACAGTGAAAAAGACTAGGAGCACAGCTGCTGCACTTCAGTCCTGAACTAGACTCTCCCCGCTCCTCTTAATCCAAAGCAATTTACAGAAGTTAAAGGGCAGTACTGGTTAAAATGCAAGAACCAATCTACAATGTATAAAAACTACATACAAATAGTTGAATAAATAGTAATCTACGAGTGCAGTTTAAACAAGTGAGTCTAGAGAATAGTGATAATGCGATCTACAATAAACACTGTGCTTCTGGAGAACTGTCTGGACCATCAACAAACTAACCACAGTTGCCAATGTGTTCTCTGCAAGAGCATAACCGCAGGGTTAGAGGAAGAACTGGGAAAGGGTGATACATGAAGGGTCTCATTCATCCAATAAGGGTTCTGCTTGGAAGATACAGAGTAAGCAGGGATCACACGGGGAATTTGCAGGGTTTGAATGGCGGAAAAAATTACGGTTACACTTTATTTCGATAGTCCACTTTAGACATTCTACTAACTATAAGTAACTTTTCAACTACATGTCAACTAACTCTCATTAGAGTATTAGTAGGCTGTAATAGACAGTCAATAGACTGGTAGGTTAAGTTTAGATGTTAGGATTCGGGTTAGGAGAATAAGTTGACTTGTAGTTGCCAAGTAACTTATAGTCAGTAGAATGTCTGTTAGGGGACCAACAAAACAGAGTGTTAGCAAATATTAAGCAGACAGTCTACTAATACTCTAATGACAGATAGTTGACATGTAGTTGCAAAGTTACTTATAGTTAGTAGAATGTCTAAAGTGGACTATCGAAATAAAGTGTTACCAAAATTACAGCAGGAATTGGCACCGACACCACAAAATGCGTGTAGGTTTGTTTGAATCATCTGAAAATACTACATTATACAACACCATTTAAACTTAAAGTACACACACACACGACTATGGTTTACACTTATTTCAAGATAAATTTAGCAAAAAATAAATATAAAATCACTGGGAGCATACAAAAATGGTTTACTATTTAAATAGATATTTATGTTTCACCTGGCCATTAATAAAAGATAATGAATAGCTTACTATATTTATAAACAATTAATAGAAAGAGAAATCAAGCTTATAATGTGTTTATTACCTGGTTAACAGTTAATTGACACCCCTAAAATAAAGCGTGACCCAACTATAAGTCTCAAATGTGCAGTTTTGAAAGACACACACATAATAGCAAATCTATTAAATAATATATATAAATATAAATAATATAAGACCTCTGGTAGTACACTAAAGTTCTTTCCTCAACTTCCAGGAAGTCTCTTACTGCTTTGCTTCCTAGCTCTTATCACCCCAGTAGTGTGTTAGGTGGCAAAGTCATTTAGTGGCTGCAATGCAGATCAGTCATGAGGGGAAGCAGCTGGTTGGTTACTGACAGGAAAGGCATCCCTGAATAATTGCAATATCATTTCCTCATTTCTTCTTTTAAGAGTCTTTTGGCTAATTTGATTTGCAATATGCAGTTGTCAAGCTGTTATTTTTACAAGCGCACTAGTATTGCACCATTATATATGCTGCCTTAATTACTATGGTCAAATCTCCCATTTACAGAACACATGGCTGCAAATAGTTATTGGGATAACATACCAGAAGCTACTGCATTGTCAAAAAGTAATGTCTTGCTATTCAGTTGACTCGTGATCTTGTGGACTTCATTAAAAAGAGACACTTCACAAAGTGTGGCAAGAGTATGAAATGAGTTACCTAGTCATGTAAATATAGATTTGATCAAAACATTCCCATGTACTGTGCATCTGGATACTCGCTCATATTTGGCTCGACTACACCTTGAATAATTCTGGCTCGTTCACCTGTAATCTAACCCTGTTTAGTTGAAGTAGTTTAGTTTTTGCTGATCTGATAAAGACTGGGACTTCATATTTTTGTGCAGATTCACTTGAGAAGTCAGTCTGAGACGACGAGATCCATCTTGCTTTGCCAGGTATGTTTGTTATTCTTCAAAATGTTTGTAGTTTCTCATGTTACGTTAATTCATCATTTAAGGAATCTCCTCCATATTTGTTAAATCCAATTTCGAGCTCTGAAGTTTGGCAGATATTAGTATAATACAGGCACTTACAAAATAGATGCAGTGCAAAAAATGAGGAACTAGGTGGAGCTACATTTGTGAATTCAACAAAAGTGCAAAACAGACCTTTATTCCTGTTATTTTTTATTTGAAAACTTATTTTGTATCTTATTTTAAAAAAATGATATTGAAGTTTTTAAAACTGTACGTTTTCTTGATTTCTATTTTATATGTGGTAATTGGCCATCTAAGAATAACAAGCATATATTTGTAAGATACACTGAAACATGTTCATGTTTCTGATTCAAATCCAACTTATCTATTTAAAACTGTGATAAAACTGATTTAAAAGCAAAACAAAATCAGCCAAGCTGAGACTATCACAGTGAAAAAGATTAGGAGCACAGCTGCTGCTCTTCAGTCCTGAACTAGACTAAGCGAAGGAGCCATCTCCCCGCTCCTCTTTTATACCTGTGCTCCAGCTAGTTAATTAACAAAAAAAAAAAAAAAAAAACGATTTGATATTTTATTATTTAACAAAATAGTTTTCCATTGTAAAAAAAATTAGTTAATAGTCTCTGAAAATTCTACTTAAATAAAAATAGAAAATACCCTATTTAGCCTCAGCATTCCCTCCCTCCCACCCACCCAGAATGTGGGCATTCAAAGGGGGGAGGTGGCCAAAGGGCCAGTATGCGCTGTGCACATAAGGGGGAGTGTGTGTCAGTGTGTGTGGTGTGTGTGTGTGTGTCGATTGTTCACATGGGAATGTAGGGTTTGGGTTTATTCACATGGGAATGGTGATTGTACAGTTAATTGTTTCATTCTTCACGTTATTGTTTACTGGGTATAAGGGGAAACATCACAGGTTACATATGTAACCCTAGTTCCCCGAAGGGAACGGACGCTGCGTGGAAAACGCTGCGGGGAATGCCCCCAGCGTGACGCGTCTGAAGCATGAATGAAATCAGTCAATGGAGAGATGTCATAGCGAGTGACGTCACCGACCAGGAAGCTATAAATATCCCCTGATTACAAACGCTACTAGCTTTAAAAGTCTCTGAAGCAAGCGCCCCAGGGGATGAAGGGAGTATGGCAGGACACGCAGCGTCCGTTCCCTTCAGGGAACTAGGGTTACATACGTAACCCGTGACGTTCCCCTTCAGGGACTACAGCTGCGTGGAAAACGCTGCAGGGAACGCAATACCCACGTCCCCATGCGAACAAATCCCCGTAGTGTGTGCATTAGGGAGCACAAACTGACGAGAGAACTTGGGCCCCTGGAGTGGAGCAAAAATCAAGACTATAGAACTTGATGAAAGTGTGTGGTGAGGACCAGCCTGCCGCATCACAAACATCCTGAAGGGCTACTCCGGAGAGGAGAGCCTTAGAGGCAGCCATGCTCCTAGTGGAGTGGGCCCGTACAGCCAAAGGTGAAGGCTGACCAGCCGACTCGTAAGCAAGTGTGATGGCCTCGACCACCCACTTGCTCATTCTCTGCTTAGAAGCGGGACCCCCCTTGTTGGGAGACCCAAAGCAGACGAAGAGCTGTTAGACTTACTCCACAGAGCAGCTCTGTGGACATAGACGTCTAGGGCCCTAACTGGGCACAGCAAAATAAGCTTCTCCTGGTCCGACGTGGAGGAGGACATAAAGCCTGTAGTATGACAGGTCTAACTACATAGCAGTTGGAACCTTGAGAACATAACCTGGCCTCGGATAGAGGAAGGCCTTAGCCATGCTTGGTGAAATTCCCAGGCACGAGAGAGCTTGAATGTCTCCAAACTGTTTGAGAGACGAAAACAAGCAGAAAAATAGTTTTTAGAGTAAGGAACTTCTCGAGACCTCTTCAAGGGGCTCGCTCGTGCATACTACTGGCCTCAGCCTCAAAGAGCCACAAAGGAAGCGAGATATAAGCGGGTGTCTCCCAAGAGAAAACCCCACTCGAAGGAGCGTGGTAAGCAGCTAGGGCCGCCACGTACACCTTCAGTGTGGAGTGGGATAGCCCTGTGGAGAGACGGACCTGCAGGAACTCCAGCACTGTACCGTCCGGGCAGTTAACTGGTCCTGTTGGCGCTCTCCACGCCACGAGGTGAAAGTCCCACCTCGCAGCATATAACTTCCTTGTAGCAGGAGCTCTGGATGGAGAACGGTCTCAACGACCTGTCGAGAGACCCGAACCTATGGGCTGAGCCCCCTCAGAGGCCAGGCCCACAGTCTCCATAAGGTCCGAAAACCGTACTCGGGCCGGCCAGAACGGGTTTATAAGGAGTAAACCGACTCCGTCCTGGCTAACCCTTTCCAGAACTCCTAGGAGCAGAGCAATCGGGGAAAGGCATACAGGCGAGACCTCGGCCACGCCTGTAGCATAGCGTCCAACCCCAGTGGGGCTGGATGGCTGAGAGAGAACCACAGTGAACGGTGAGATGACTCTCAGGAAGCGAACAGGTCTGCCTCGGCACGACCAAAGTGCTCCTAGAGGAGCTCCACCACCTCGGGTGAAGTCTCCATTCCCCGGGCCTCGGCCCCTGCCTCGACAGGATGTCTGCTCCTCGATTCAGATACCCCGGGAGATAAATCGTAATAGAGACCGAAATTTCCCCTGGGACCAAAGAAGGATCTATTTTTCTTTCTTGGTTGAATATACTGAGTGATAGACACAGTGCCCTGTAACGGCGCACCGGCAGAGAACGACTGGTCTGAGCACTCCAGAGCCCTCCTCAGAGGGGGCGAGCATCCCTCGGGAAACACTCGCCGGGCCCTTCTACGCCCTGTTTGGGCAGGGTTAGTGGAACAGGCCCCTGAGGGCACCGCGAGAAACAGGGCACCCTTAAGGGAGGTGAACACAAGTCTCTCTCGGCGGTGAGCCGGGCGACCACTCATGATCGCCCCCCAATCTGTGAGGGAGCACCTGTCGATAGCAAAAGCGTCGACAAGAAGCCCTCAGCACTGGGCCTTGGGCGAGGAACCAAGGTTAGTCCCACATGACTAAGGCACGTAGGCATAGCCGCGTGACCATGATCATGCGAAACGGATTTTCCCCTCGGAGAAAACCCCTTGGGTCCTGAGCCAACACTGCAGGGGTCTCATGTACAGGAGGCCAAAAGTATTACGTTGGATGCACCTGTCATGAGACCCCACAGTCCGAAACCGTTTCACAGTGAGTGACTGGCCTAGTTTTTCTTTTCTTTTTTTTTTTTTTGTTTCCATTACCAGAGCCTGCGCGGGGCCCACCACGGTGGGAAGGACCCCTAAAAATCGAGGCGGACGAGACCTGAATTTTATAGCGTAACCTCTTTTCAATCTTACGCAATACCCACTGAGACACATTGAGAAAATTTTTCTTTTCCACTAGAAAATCTACTAAGGGTACTAGCCTCTCAGGGCTGGCCTCTGGAATGTTTTGAGAAGCAGACACAGTGCCCTGTAACGGCGCACTGGCAGGGAACGACTGGTCTGATCTCTCTTGAGCCCTCCTCAGAACTAAAGTCTCTCTCAGCGGCCCTTCTACGCCCTGTTTTGGCAGGGTTAGTAGAACAGACCCCTGAGGGCGCCGGGAGAGACAGGGCACCCTTAAGGGAGGTGAACTCAAGTCTCTCTCAGCGGGGACCCTTTTTTTTTTTTTTTTTTTTTTTTTTTGCTGAGGTACTCGGCGGCTGGGGCTGCCCTCGCTCAGCAGCCCCAAAGATACGAACTTTGAGGGGAATATATTTGTTTTATTAGGGAGCATTTAAAAGAAGAGTTTTTATCTTTTTCTTTCATAGATGTCTGACTCAACCATAAATGTCTTTCTGTGGCCACCAGGGCTCTGGTGGCCCGGAGAGTGAGATTAGCAGACTGCCTGAGCTCACTGACCACATCCAATAAATTTTCCCCCCCATCACACGCATCTTTTAGCAGGTCGGCTTGATAAGCCTGCATAATGGCCATAGTGTATAAACATGCAGCCGCCTGGCCAGCCGCTGAGTAAGCCTTCCCCACCAGCACAGATATATATATATATATATATATATATATATATATATATGAAGAGTTCAGATGCAAAAGCCTCTAAATGCCATCTGAAATTTTCTCATAGAATGATCATTTTTATCAAGCTTGTATATTTAAATTCAATAATTTCACTTAAATGGCAATGAAGATTACCTATTAATTGTCATTTAAGTGAAATTACTGAACTTAAATATACAAGCTTGATAAAAATGATCATTCTATAAGAAAATTTCAGATGGCATTTAGAGGCTTTTGCATCTGAACTCTTCATATATATATATATATATATTTATTTATTTATTTATTTTTTGGTCTGGAGGGAAGGGCCGGTGCTTTAAGTGACGATGCCGATTCGGGAGAGAGATAGCTCGCGAGCGTCTCCTCCGCCTTCGGCAACGTCACAAAACCTGAAGTTTAAGCTCAAATATATTACCATAAGCACTAGACTGTGGTGTGTATATTATGGTGAAGCCCAGGTCTTCGACACCTCAGTGTGAAGATCTGGGAAAAATGGTAGGCACCGGCGAGAAGGCTGAGGACGTGCCGACAGAAAACAGTCATCTAGTTTGCTTTTTATATAGACTCCTGCCTGTCAGTTGGCCACTCGATGCTGAGCTTTTCACAGCACGAGATAATACATCAATCAGCTCATTTTCAGCAGTATGCTGGAGTGACGAGTCTCCAGTCTTTCTGATGCAAAACTTTCGACATCCAGCTCCTCAGAACTGGATAATCTAAGCTCCTGAACATCGTGTGCCTCGACCCGGGCAGAAGTAGCCGCCTCAGCGCGCGCTTCCAGAGCCGGGAGAGAGGCACTGGATCCCGCCGGAGATGGCTGAGATAGGGCGGAGCCCGTCTCAACGTCGCCGGTGAGATCCATCTGCGAACCCCAAGTCAAGCACCGCCGCTCTGCCTCAACAGAGCGGGACCCGAGCCTTGGGGAGCCCGCAGCAAACCGCTCTCCTCGAAGAGCGATCGCCGCGAGCGCAGAGTTCTAGTGGGAAAGCGCTCGCAATGCTCGCAGTCAGCCCCCTCGAGAGCTGACTGGGCATGCTGCACTCCCAAACAAGCAACACACAGTTGATGTGAATCCCCACCCGTGATATAACGAGTACAGGGGGAAACACACTTTCTGTAATGCTGCTCGCTCGTCATTTTGACACTCATATTGGTTTTTTTATATATATAGTGAAAAACTCCTGCCTAGATTTTCTTTTTACTCTAGAAACAGACAAACACAATCGACAGATTCAGATCACACACAGAGCGCTTGCTGAAGAGCAGAAAGCTAGTAGCGTTTGTAATCAGGGGATATTTATAGCTTCCTGGTCGGTGACGTCACTCGCTATGACATTTCTCCATTGACTGATTTCATTCATGCTTCAGACGCGTCACGCTGGGGGCGTTCCCCGCAGCGTTTTCCACGCAGCGGTAGTTCCTGAAGGGGAACGGGTTGGCTGTGGAGAGAGTGTTGGTGTTTTGGTGGCGTTTGTGCTTTGTTTCTTTTCTACGGATTGTGAATAGACGTGCTCTAGAAGCACTTCACTGCTGCTTTCCGCCTTCGAGTCTCTCACTTCCGCCTGTTTCAATAGCGGGCAACACCACAGATTGTCACATTTGTTAAACATTGTTCATTAACAGCAGTATATCCATAATTACACATTAGCCGCAAAGCCACCATCTAAATGCTACCGGAATTGTCCAAATATGGCATACTCTGTCGATCTGTCGATCTATGGCTATGTTTATGGCTATGTAATATCCTGACCGAGTCTGTATTTGTAGGAAAAAAATATAGGCCTATATTAAAGCAGTTCACAATGAATAGTTTACTCTGAATTAGAATTTGGAGATGGCTTACCAACTAATGCTTGGAGGGAGGTAGAGATGGTCAAACAAATTTAAAAAGTATTTCTACGCAATAAACAATAATTTAAATCAGTTTACATGAAATCAATGCAAATAAACAAGGAATCGGCTCTAAAATGACCTGCAGTTGTCTATGGCAGTGGTGTGCAAACTTGGGGGCCGCCGGGCGCTCTCCTCTCCCCTCCCACTAAGGCGGTCGCGAATGACTAAAGAGGCATTTATGTAAAAAAAAAAAAAAAAAAAAAAAAAGAACATTTTAAATACATAAAAAACATCTAATTAGGCCAAGTTCTTACCTTTCAAATGAGCCGTTGACAATTACTCTAGGACTGTAGAACCAGAGAAATTATGTTTGAAGCGGCGAGCTTGTCAGTGAAACTGCAGTGAACAGTGCCGATAAGTGTAAAAAAAAAACAACCAGTTCCTGGATTAATGTAAATAGCGTATTTTTTCAGAGATCTAACAAAAAAAGTCCAGATATAGCTAAATACATAAATGTTACCAAACAGTCTTAAAAGTCGGAGTGTAAGCGCAGCTCTGCAGCATACAATGCCAAATCAAACACGTCAAATGGCATGGGCTTCCATGTTAGGAGATATGCACACAGGACGTGAGCTTGCGAATCAAACAATGAAAATTATTGATTTAAATGGAATAATGCACAACACAAGTGAAGCGAGTGGCGTAAATGAAGCGATCAAATATAGAAATACATTTGTTTTATTTATAGTTTGCCACACGCTGTTCGTGTCGCAGTGGACCGATCAGAAATAAGGTCAAAGGTAGCAGCTGTCAGACTGTCAGTGTCTCGCTCACGCAGAGATTACCACAGAAATAATAAACAAAAAATCTACATCAATGAGAATTTAATTATTAAAGTCGAAAAATATGTTCTTTATGATGCCAGTGTCTGTGGTTATAAAAGACACGCACATGTCAAGAAATAGCAGAACTGTAAATTGATGGCATGTCTCTCTTTATTTCACCTTAATTTTAGTCAGTGATGGGGAGCGCCACACACTGGTTTTTTATTTCTGTAAAATGATGCTTCTTTGTTTTAATAATGTTGACCAATAAAAATAATAATAATAATAATAATTAAAGCTGCAAGCAGCATTTATCGGGGTTCAAGCATTTAAGGCCTTTAAGCACATAAGCATTTAAGACATTACGTTTTATTTAGCAAGCTTTTTACCACTGAAATAACAGATGGAAAAGTCAATTTACAGCCAATTTTCTCTCCTTTTTGAAGTTATAGCGCCACCTATGGTCAGATCACCATAACATTTTGCATGCTTGTTAATGATGTTATGTCACATATGCTCACCAATTTTTGTGAAGTTCTGAGTTTTCGTTTAGGATTTATAGGCTTATGAGTACGCCCATTTCCTAAAAACCCTGTTATAGCCATACGAAAAATCCAAAAGTTCAACGTTATTTAAAAAAAATTATTGATATAGAGAGTCCAGAGAATTGTCCTACATTGGTTTGGTCGGATGAAAAACCTAGGACTAGTTCGCAAAAGTAGGTTTTTAACATAATCGCGACTATGTAATGAACGATTTGATTGACAGCAGTGCTGCAGTGCAAATGCGAAATACCTTAACCTCGTTTTTGGTCGAAAAATAGTTATTGATATTCTTGGCACATTCAAGACCTCCTTTGTCATGTGGATAAGTATCAATTCCATTGTTTTTTCGAGAAAATAATGGGTAGTCTTTAGCCTGACTTCGTCATACTCATATTCTAGTCAGAATGTGAGTCTGAGACTGCTCCATAGAGCTTTCATTATGAGGCGTGTCTTAACCGAACCAGGAAAAAATCAACCTCTGCACTCAATTGGATAGACCTACAACCAATCAGAGCAACGCAGTAAGTGGTGTATGTTGAGCACATCAAACACATCTTTCCCATAGACAAATGCCTTGATTGCGGCTCTCTGTTCATCTTTTAAAATTAATGTGCTGTAGATTTCTTTTATAACAGACGCGATAGCGGAATCTAAACATCTCACTTCTCCAGCTGTAGTCATCTTTTTTGAAAACCAATTCAACCCAAGCGCTCTTTGGTGACGTGGGTGATTACGTAACCGCAGATCATCTGTCCCTTCCTTATTAGACATTCTCTGTGTCCATCATCGATTAAAGCCCGCCCTGGCAATTTGATTGGCTCGGCCTTCTGGGAGCCGAGCATAATTACTCCTCAACGGATCGAGGCCAGACCGAACTTCCCGACCAAAAAATGTTGTGGGCGGGGTTCGGGCTGGCACCCAGGCTAGGTAGTCTTAGCAGTAACTTTCAAAAGCCCATGAGCACCGTAATACCCGTTGTCGCTTTTTGGCTTTGTTTTGGAATGCTCAAATTGAGTTCAGGTACTCTGCCTTTGTTTAGTTGCGCTTCAATATGAAATTACTGTGCCTGTGTTCTATCAAAGTGCACAAGCACAATAATAGGGCAGGCAGCTGAAACCACCGTATAATGTAGACGCAGAACACAGAAGTTTGTGCTATAAATGCATTAGTCGTAATCCAGAATGCGCTGCCCTCTGATAGTTTCAAAAAGCATGCGTTTTTCGTGAACGTGAGGAGCGCGACACAATTGTTTCGTGAACGTGAGAAGTGCGACACATTCAAACACGAATCTCAGGAAGCGCCTGTGATGAGGGCTATCTGAATGTGAAAGTACAGTATATGCGTCTTTCAGATCCACCGCTATAAACCAGTCCCCGGGTCAAATGTGTGCGATTATCTGTTTATCTGATTATCGTGATAATTTTGAACGCATGCTTAGTAAGTCTTATGTGTCACATTCACCGTCTGTCTTCGTCTTGTTTGCACTACACTCCGCCTACCCGATCAGCATCCCCGGTATACTAATCACCTGCACCTGCCTTCACCACCTGTCATCAATCTCCTGCCACTTCCCGCACCCCTTATATTCACCACCAGTTCCCTCAGTCACTCGTCAGGTCTCGTTGATACCTACTCAACAAACTGAGTCTTCAATGCTCTTGCCAAGACCATACTTACCCTCTTCAGCAACTTACACGCCATCAACCTGTTCTCTGGATCCTCCGTCTTCTTCTGTCATCCTGCTGCCGTCATCTACCTCATCTTGTCAATCTACAAACCTGAAACAGATAAGAGACTTTATCAGAACCATATCGTCCATAAACTCTGCAACTTATATTCATATCTCTTCACACTCACCTGCCGTGTCTGTTCAACTGTGTAAATAAATATCTTTACAACTTACCTGCCTGTTCCGTGCTACTTTGTGACAGAAGACCTGACCAACATGCACGAACCAACAGATCACGGCGAAGAGGAAATCCCCATTCAGAACGCCAGTGTTTCACATGTCATTCCACCATCACCCATCATCCATTCTTCTTCATCTGCCTCTGTCTGTCCCATGGCCCGGCCAGCGCCCTTCTCAGGCGAGGAGGGGGAGTGCAGCGGATTTTTACTTCAATTTGAGCTGTACATGGAAGTGAATGCTTCACAATTCCCCACTGAGAGAGCGAAGGTTGCTTTTCTCATATCTCTCCTCACTGGACGAGCTCTGCTTTGGGCACGGGCGCTTTGGGATGCAAAAGGTACGGTAACTCAAACACTCAATAAGTTCATCAGCCATTTCCGGGAAGTATTTTCTCCAGTCTTCTGTGCCCTAACCATTCATGATCAGTTGTTCCGTTTAAGACAAGGCAAATCCTCTGTTTCTTCATATGCACTTCAATTTCGCACACTGGCAGCTTCCAGTGGCTGGAATGAGCCGGCTCTCATAACCGCTTACCGTCAAGGATTAGAGCCCGAGATTCGTTTGCAATTGACCATTCATGATGACATCATTGGGTTAGAAGATCTCATTAAACGTTCCATCCGGGTGGATCAACGTCGCACCGCATGTCAGCTTGACCTATCTGCACTTCCTCTTCCTCGACCTGCATCATCTGCCAGCCCTTCAGCACCAGAAGCCATGGATATCGACCTCCCTGCACTTCCTCTTCCTCGACCTGCATCATCTGCCAGTCCTTCAGCACCGGAAGCCATGGATATCAGTTCTGCACATCTATCATCTGTTGAACGTAAGCGTCGCATGGACAATAATCTATGTCTCTACTGTGGATCCACGGGTCATCTGCTTATCACCTGTCCAGTTCGACCCTCACGACCGGTGGTGTGTACAGTACGTCTGCATTCTTCCATTTCACAAATGAAATGTACTACAGTTCAGATCACCTACCTCAAACGATCTCTTTCAGCGCAAGCTTTAATTGATTCTGGGTCCGCCGGAAACTTTATCTCTCTCTCCACTCTTCAAAAACTTCAAACCCGTAAGCGATCCATTCCACAGACTCTACAGGTCCAATCCATCCTTGGGAAACCGCTCGGTCATGGGAAGATCTATCACAGCAGTCCAACCATCACTATGAAAATTGGGTGTCTTCATCAAGAGGAGTTGTCATTTTTAGTGCTGGAGGGCTCTACGGCAGAAATCATCCTGGGAAGCCCGTGGCTGGAACTGCATTCCCCGAACATCTGCTGGTCTACGGGAGAGGTTTGTCAATGGGGAAGCAGCTGCTTTTCCAACTGTCTGACCCAAGTCAAGAAACTTTGTCACTCATCTTCTTCAGTTCGGGAAATTCCTATGTGTTCGACCTCCATCGAAAATCCAGCCACGGAGCAACACCATGAAATCCCTGCCTTCTACCGGACGTTCCAGGATGTCTTCATCACGCAACCACACACACCAGCCATCTTCACCATGCCACCCATCATCATCCGGAATTCAGTCACCAGCACTAGCGAGCCTGCACTTGACGCCAGTCCAGCCGAGCCTGCACTTCACGCCAGTCCAGCCGAGCCCGCACTTCACGCCAGAGCTGCCGAGACCAAGGCAGTAGGCGTCGTGCCCGCCGCCCCTGAGTCTATGAGCGTCATGCCCGCCGTGCCTGTGACTGACAGCGTCGCCTGCCCGCCAGAGCCAGAGCCAGTCGCCTGCCCGCCAGAGCCAGTCGCCTGCCCGCCAGAGTCTGTGAGCGTCGTTCTCCCCGAGCCAGAGTTTTCAAAGCCCTCATCGCTGGTCCCGTCCAGCTCAAAGCCCTCATCGCTGGTCCCGTCCAGCTCAAAGCCCTCTTCCTCGCTGGTCCCGCCCAGCACAGAGCCTTCACCGCTGGTCCCGCCCAGCACAGAGCCTTCACCGCTGGTCCCGCCCAGCACAGAGCCTTCACCGCTGGTCCTGCCCAGCACAGAGCCTTCACCGCTGGTCCCGCCCAGCACAGAGCCTTCACCGCTGGTCCCGCCCAGCACAGAGCCTTCACCGCTGGTCCCGCCCAGCACAGAGCCTTCACCGCTGGTCCCGCCCAGCACAGAGCCTTCACCGCTGGTCCTGCCCAGCACAGAGCCTTCACCGCTGTTCAACTGTGTAAATAAATATCTTTACAACTTACCTGCCTGTTCCGTGCTACTTTGTGACATTATGCCACTCTGTACCAATTGAAGATAGCTCACTCTTTACAGCTGGAGGTATTTTGTCGTGTCTAATGTATTAATAATGCCATCAGAATGCAACCAAAGCACCGGATAGCAATAAGTAGATGACTATAAGTCATTGTAAATCATACAAAATAAATGCCATGATCGCTAGAGTTTATACAGGTGTTACTATAAGGATGTTTTAATGATGATCAGCAAACCAAATATTGATAATGTGGAAGTTACTGCCTTTTGCCTTGACATGACTTCTCACTTTTTGCCAACAATACAAAGGCAGAGTACAGTAAGGTTAAAACAGTGGTCAAAAGTCAAATTTGAGCTCAAGATTTTTTTATGTAGATAATTTTCATTACTAAAACATCTATTTGCCAGATTTCCAATGTCCAGTTATTAATTAATTTGGCGGGACAACTAAAAATCTTTAAAGTCGTTGTTCTCAGTTCCACACTCTAGCACAGTGGTGCTCAAACTTTTTACACCAAGTACCACCTCAGAAAATATTTGGCTCTCCAAGTACCACCATAATGACCAATATGAATACAGTACCGTAGTAGGCCTAACTATTCAGCTATGGTTATGCGTACAGCTCAAAAATGAGACAGCTTAATTTCTAATAAGAATATTTATTATTGTCAGCCACATTAAACATTGTAAAAACACAGTTTGAACATTAACACTGCACTGTGCTGCTTACATACAGTTAAATAAAAAAACTAAATAATGATTCAATTAAAATGTATTGTACCTAAAAGTGAAATAAAAACTGAAGCCTACTGTACTTAAAATATGAAGTAAAAAAAGTACTGTACTTAATTAAAAATACACAGGCTGTGTATTGATATTTAACCTTTTAAAACGTAGGCCCTACATTTAAAATATTCTGGCTGACCCATGGGCTGACCCCTGTGAGTTTTTCAAGGCGATCATTATTTAGAACTGATCACTATAATTGTTTCCATGGTGACGCGTCATTGCTTGTCACGTTACACACCGTAGCCACAATATCGCTGACTGATGTGACTGACTAATGATCTGCTTTTATTTTATTTTTTTATTCAAAATATTCACAAAATTGTTAACTATCGAATGAAATATTTGATATTCCGATTGTCAAATATATGCAAGTGGAAGTGTTATCTTGTTTAAACACCTTTATAACGATCGCGTTAGTTGAGCGCCGTCATGTTTGTGCCACTGTTCAGAGAATCGGATCTGTTGGATTGTTACCAGATTGTTACAGCACGTGAATTCATCCACTTCTCCCGAAATACATTAAAGTAAGTGGCCGGTGAACTGGGAGAAGAATAGAGTTAACTTTAAAGTTACTAACACAATGTGTAATGAATAAAATCTGATATGAATAAAATGTGTCGTCTAATTATAATGGAAATTATTATTATTTCCGCTTCCATAGACATCAGTGTGTATTTTACAAATTCTAAATGTATTGGTTTTTTTTAGAACTTGGGTGAATTTAAATGTCTGAAACTTAAAATAAACATTATGTGGTTAAAAACACTGAATAATTGTGGTATTTGACAGCGCCTGAGTGGCGCGCGTCCGTCTCTGGCTCAGCGCCAGCCAACTGCGAAAGCACATTTGAATTTAGCAGTTGATCGCGTGATGCACTGGCCGTTCTACACCGGTGTCAAAGAGTATAGAAGCCTCTTTGCCGGTGTAATCGTATTGTACGCTCCAGGGACCAGCCAAGACTGAGCACACAATAATAGACAGTAAAAGATCACACTGGTTTGATCTTACGTGCGAAATTCAGTGATTCCTCTGCGTACCACTAGACGGAGCCTGCGTACCACTAGTGGTACGCGTACCACACTTTGAGAACCACTGCTCTAGCAAGTTAAGGTATTTTGCCTTTGTAAGGCAGAGTGTTTCTTGAGGAAAAGTTGTTCAGTATGAGGAGATCTATCGTATGATATGCATATTGTGTGGATGTGTGCAACACCACTTGATAACAGATCAGTAAAATTCGTTAGGTGGCCGATTTCTTTCAAAATTCGGTAACACTTTATAATAACGTTCAGTTGTAAGTCATTTATAAGTGATTAGTTAATGATGAACTAATAATTTAAAGAACATTCATAAATGAGTAGCAAGTGACATACTAACATTTTATGTATGTTTTGTAAATTGTGTTACAAGTCATTTACAATTGATTAGTTAATAATTAACTAATCATTTAAAAAACATGACTAATCATTCATATATTAATTAGTGATATGTTCATTATATGTTTTGTAGATTCAGTTATAAGTCATTTACAATTGATTAGTTAATGATTAACTAATCATTTACTAATCATGACTATGCGTTTCATAAATGTTTAATAAATGATGTTAAATTTTTTTTAATGTTTTGCTCACATCAGGTGCGCAGTGGTTAAAGACTCCATGTGTTTCAGAGAAGCTGTCTATACCCTCACCAGTCAGCACTTACACTGCAGTGCACACTACACTACACTACACTACACTACAGAAGACAGCTGTCTATACCCTCACCAGTCAGCACTTACACTGCAGTGCACACTACACTACACTCTACAGTACACTACACTACAGAAGACAGCTGTCTATACCCTCACCAGTCAGCACTTACACTGCAGTGCACACTACACTACACTCTACAGTACACTACACTACAGAAGACAGCTGTCTATACCCTCACCAGTCAGCACTTACACTGCAGTGCACACTACACTACACTACACTACAGTACACTACACTACAGAAGACAGCTGTCTATACCCTCACCAGTCAGCACTTACACTGCAGTGCACACTACACTACACTACACTACACTACAGTACACTACACTACAGAAGACAGCTGTCTATACCCTCACCAGTCAGCACTTACACTGCAGTGCACACTACACTACACTACAGTACACTACACTACAGAAGACAGCTGTCTATACCCTCACCAGTCAGCACTTACACTGCAGTGCACACTACACTACACTACACTACACTACACTACAGTACACTACAGAAGACAGCTGTCTAAACCCTCACCAGTCAGCACTTACACTGCAGTACACACTACACTACAGTACACTACACTACACTACAGAAGACAGCTGTCTATACCCTCACCAGTCAGCACTTACACTGCAGTACACACTACACTACAGTACACTACACTACACTACAGAAGACAGCTGTCTATACCCTCACCAGTCAGCACTTACACTGCAGTACACACTACACTACAGTACACTACACTACACTACAGAAGACAGCTGTCTAAACCCTCACCAGTCAGCACTTACACTGCAGTACACACTACACTACAGTACACTACACTACACTACAGAAGACAGCTGTCTATACCCTCACCAGTCAGCACTTACACTACACTACACACTACACTACACACTACACTACACTACACACTACAGAAGACAGCTGTCTATACCCTCACCAGTCAGCACTTACACTGCAGTGCACACTACACTACACACTACACTACACTACAGAAGACAGCTGTCTATACCCTCACCAGTCAGCACTTACACTGCAGTGCACACTACACTACACTACACTACACTACACTACAGTACACTACACTACAGAAGACAGCTGTCTATACCCTCACCAGTCAGCACTTACACTGCAGTGCACACTACACTACACTACACTACACTACACTACAGAAGACAGCTGTCTATACCCTCACCAGTCAGCACTTACACTGCAGTGCACACTACACTACACACTACAGTACACTACACTACAGAAGACAGCTGTCTATACCCTCACCAGTCAGCACTTACACTGCAGTGCACACTACACTACACACTACAGTACACTACACTACAGAAGACAGCTGTCTATACCCTCACCAGTCAGCACTTACACTGCAGTACACACTACACTACACTACACTACACTACAGAAGACAGCTGTCTATACCCTCACCAGTCAGCACTTACACTGCAGTACACACTACACTACACTACACTACACTACAGAAGACAGCTGTCTAAACCCTCACCAGTCAGCACTTACACTGCAGTACACACTACACTACAGTACACTACACTACACTACAGAAGACAGCTGTCTATACCCTCACCAGTCAGCACTTACACTGCAGTACACACTACACTACACTACACTACACTACACTACAGAAGACAGCTGTCTAAACCCTCACCAGTCAGCACTTACACTGCAGTACACACTACACTACAGTACACTACACTACACTACAGAAGACAGCTGTCTATACCCTCACCAGTCAGCACTTACACTGCAGTGCACACTACAGTACACTACACTACACTACACTACACTCTACAGTACACTACACTACACTACAGAAGACAGCTGTCTAAACCCTCACCAGTCAGCACTTACACTGCAGTGCACACTACACTACAGTACACTACACTACACTACAGAAGACAGCTGTCTATACCCTCACCAGTCAGCACTTACACTACACTACACACTACACACTACACTACACACTACACTACACTACACACTACAGAAGACAGCTGTCTATACCCTCACCAGTCAGCACTTACACTGCAGTACACACTACACTACACTACACTACACTACACACTACAGTACACTACACTACAGAAGACAGCTGTCTATACCCTCACCAGTCAGCACTTACACTGCAGTACACACTACACTACACTACACTACACTACACTACACTACACACTACAGTACACTACACTACAGAAGACAGCTGTCTATACCCTCACCAGTCAGCACTTACACTACAGTACACACTACAGTGTTCAACACCTGTTATAGATGTGTAAACGCATGAATAAATTATTTACAACACTTTATGCATCCCCTAATCTAAAGTGTAAACTATTCATCACTTGTAAATGTGTTACATATACCTACAAATGATCTGTATGTGTATTCAAGGCATTTACAACATTTTTGCACCCTCTAATTGCTACATGTAGAAAAAAATAAATAATAATAATACATTTATTAAACATTTATGAACGCATATCCATGTTTTGTATATGACTAATTAATCACATGTAAATGACTTGTAAAGGAATTTACAAAACATACATAAAATGTTAGTATGTCACTTGCTACTAATTTATGAATGTTCTGTAAATGATTAGTTCATCATTAACTAACCACTTATAAATGACTTACAACTGAACGTTATTATAAAGTGTTACCCAAAATTCTTACAGACCTTTAGGGCCATGAGTCGAACATGCCCATCAAGTTTCGTTCTGATCGGCCTCCGTTAACCTGGTCTTATAGGTGCTCAAATTTCATTGGCCAATGGCCACCATGTTTTTTGAGATATGCCAATGTCCTCATAGACATACATGGGTCCTTGGCCCAAGACACTGCATACCAATTTTCAAGTCAATCAGACTAAAGGTCAGGTGGTCATAGCTCTTTTTATGTTACAGCACCACCCAGTGTTCAATCGTCGCAATTTTTTTTACTGTGACCTCAGATTGAGCTCATAGACAAGTGTCTTGAGTTTAGCGAAAATATCTCTTTCCAGTCACAAGTTATAGCCGTTTTAGTAAAAAAGGTCACGGACCATCGAACATTTTGGTTCCACTTAGCAACCGTGAATTGAAATTGAAATGTTTTTTTTATGATTAATGATAGTCCCTCTCCAGAGAACCTTTCTGCAGTGGTTTGGTTCCGATCGAGCAAAAAATCTAGGAGTAGTTCGCAAAAGTAGGTTTTTCAAAAAACTCAATTTACTCAAAATTGGAGTTGAAGGGCGAGTCAATCCGAGACATGCATCTTGTCCGCCTTGAGCCAAGGATTCCAACGATGTAAGACACTTGAGCCTAAGCCTAACGGTTTAGGAGTTATGAGCCGTTTCGTACTTTTGACCGCTGTAGCGCCACCTATGGGCCAATCGGGGCGGGCCCTGGTGACGCTGTATGCGGTGTGAGTACTACCAGCCCTGAAAGTTTCAAGTCTCTACGACTTACGGTTCGGCCTGCCCGATCAGTTTTAGAGGAGAATGTTGCATCATGGGAAAATTAACAATAACAATAGGGTTTCAGCACTACGTGCTTGAACCCCTAATAATTTTATTTCGTCTTTTCTTTTCATGTCTAGCTACATTTTTTTGTATTTGTGTCGTTCACTCCCGATGTGCATACTATATCTTGTGAAAACCTAAAATTTAATTTCTGAACGATAATGTTTTCCAGATGTATCTGTCAGGTAACTGTTGAAACGCCAAGTTTAAAGGTGCTGTATGTAAGTTTTTTTATAAAATGAATCCATTTTTTATTGCCTGTGTGTGAAGGGGTTGTAATCACACATTACAATGATCCACTTGTCGTGTTTTGCTATTACCTCTGAAGGCCAGTATTCCTATTTTTATGTGAAGTCTCCGGGTCGGATTTTCTGCGAAATCCACCGGATGTGACGTGCATGCGCGCTCCCGAGCCTCTCTCCTTCTTATATACAGTCGACGGTATGACGCGCACTGCAGCCTAACGACATGGAGTCTGATAACACCAAAAAACGACATGCCTCCAGCACAACACAGACTCCAACACAAACTCCACAAAAAAAAAAAAAAATATATATATAAAAAAAAATAATAATCTGCTGAAGCTCGTCAGGCCAAACGTCAATCGGATCAACTCAGGACGAAAACACGGATCAACATTGATCAGAGCGTTTGAATTAGAGACCTCCGCTTTGTTTTAGGTATAAAAACAGACCCTGAGTTGGCTTTCATCCTTTTGGACAGGTAAGCTAACAATACTTCAAAGCATGTAAAATATATTGTGATTTTGTGCTTTAGTTGGCTCAAGTTAGACATCATTAGTTCGCCAACTAACGCCGACCATTTGCTAACGTTATCTGATGTGAAAGACTACAGTTGTAACTTTATGGCTTTCCACATTACATCACCAGCTAAGTGTTGGTTCTACAAGAAAATATGACTTGGTACAAAACAACTGTTTCGTAACGTTAGGTTAGATTTATTGTCGTTATACGAAATGAAATAGCAAGGTAAAATACAACATACATGAGACATGAAATGAATACAAAAGACTGTTCCATGATAACAAAAAGTAGGTGCTTTAGGATGTAACTTTTATTTTATGTACTAGATCTACTGTCTAACGTCACTCATCCCACTACGATCATATTGTTTATAATACACATTTCCAGACACGCTCAGTAATATTACTTCCTACTGTCTTATTGTTACACTGAAATTGTTCAGTCTATTTAACTAACCATTTTCGTTTTCATTCATTGACCTATGTCGACATTGCTGATTGTGAAAGATAGGCTACACGAATAGTTAGTGAAATGCCTCATGCTAGATAACTAGATAATGTCGGCAAAATACAGTCAATGTAACATTATCATGGTACGAGCATGGAGCATTAGTTCTACGTCAAGCTGATAAAAGTAGCCTATTATGGTAATGTTAATGTTGCAGTGGGAGTTTACATGAGTTTCCAGCATGTTGTGTGATGCTTTCTCCGTTGTGTTGAAAGTCTCAGTGTGGCCGGTAGTGAGTGCGCTCTTGAGTTTGAGCACGAGCACGAGCGCTGTTGTTGCAATCTGAAATATCACCGCTAGAGGCCGCTAGATCCTACATACAGCTGTAACAGTTGACAGTTACATTTTGTCCCATTAGCTTTCAGGGCATGCATTATTTAATCCTGCCACTAGGGGCGCTCTAGCCAGTGAGTTGCCTAGTAGCATAAAAGGGTAAGAGAAGAAGTATGGAGGAGGAAGTATGTGTTAACCACATGGAGGAGTATTCTCACCAATGCTGTCTTGCTCATTTCCCTCATTTGAGGAACCTGAGGTTCTTTAACTCAAATAGGGTTCAACATACAGTCAGTAACTCACAATGTACATATAGTTACACAGTTGCATGGAAAAAATGGCAGAAAGAATGATCTGCCTAACCCTAACAGTTCAGTTCAGACTTCTGTAGCAGTGTCTTTGGCTACTCAAGGTTCAATCTTAAGTGACGTAGAAGCAAGATGAAATTGTGGAAGAGGCCCCATCTGCCTGCAACCGAGCTTCCCAAATAACTGTCCGTAATATGAACTGTAGTTTATAAAATGAACCATAGATGGCAAAAAGATGTTGTGGACAAGACGAAGACAGTTAATCCCATTTTTGATCAAGGTCCTATCAATAGTCCTGCTGCCAGCTCAGGCCTGTATGTTGAACCCTATTTGAGTTAAAGAACCTCAGGTTCCTCAAATGAGGGAAATGAGCAAGACAGCATTGGTGAGAATACTCCTCCATGTGGTTAACACATACTTCCTCCTCCATACTTCTTCTCTTACCCTTTTATGCTACTAGGCAACTCACTGGCTAGAGCGCCCCTAGTGACAGGATTAAATAATGCACGCCCTGAAAGCTAATGGGACAAAATGTAACTGTCAACTGTTACACAGCACCTTTAAACAAACAAACAAAAAAGTGTTAAATTACATGTATTTTTTCACGGATTTGTTAGAAACAACAAATAAATCCGTGAAACCTGCAATAAAAAGGCTACAAAACGTGATTGATATGTTTTTCCAACCAGTGAGCAGCCTATCCTGTTCTAACAATAACAGTGCAATGTAATGTATGCATTTCAAATAACAAAATACTTCATTCCCAAAATTAAAAAAACAGTTTTTTATTATTACTATTGGCTTAAATACATGTTACTAAACATGTAAATTATCCCGTTAAGACACATTTCACTCCACCTGTTCTGAAGCACATTTTAATTATGATGCTGATATGGATGCGTTAATGGCACAATGCAGACAAATAAGATGTTAATTAAAGAAAATTGGTCGTGATGAGTGATGATTGACGGTAAATGATAGGAAGAGAAAAGGGGAGATTCCCTTGGGAGTATGATGCTGGGTCAGGATTATCAATTCGTGACCTCTCGGGGTTGTGGGTTGGTTCGCTGGCCCGGAGTAAATTCAGATTGAAGATTTTGTACTCCTGGATAAGTTGACTAGGGGGGTCAGTTAGTGAGGATAAGTGGTTGAGGTTGTAGGGGATGGGGGGTACTTTGGGATTTATTTGGAATCAATTTGTGGGACACCCAACGATGGTATTTGCGTAGTTGTAAATGGGGGGTTGGACGGTGAGTAGTTCATGGAGACGTTGGATGGTTAGACTTAGGGGTTGTTTGGAACACACACCCAGGATTGATCCCCTTGGGTGGGCCGCCTCAGAGGAGGGTGTATGGTGTTTAAAGAGCCGAAACACCTGATGATCCTGAGGTACACCACTGAGGATGTGTTCCTTGGATAGATGGGTCGGATGGACTGGATACTTTTTTTTCCCGCTTTGTAGTAAGGAGCACACGGGGGGTGGATGGGTCAGGGGTCTGATTGGGCGTTTCCTGTAACGGTACATGCACTAAAACCCAGCCTTCTGGGGGGAAGGGGGCATAGTGGGTGGACATACCTAAAACCTACCACACACAGGGGGGATATGGAGGTAGGACTTGGGGTGGAGGGGTCACCATAAACTAAATCTACCCTTTGCGGGAGGAATATTCACTAATTGCTAATAATTTATTTTTTATTCTTTACCGGACGAGCCCGAGTCTTCTTGGCTCCATTATAGGGGGAGGGGTTTTCTGGGGGCTTTTGTAGGGTGATGGAGAGATGGGGTTTGCCAAAACAGGAATACCACAGGGATGGTGTGTGGAAAAGAAGGTAGTATGAATAAGAAATAGCGGAAGGGGTGGATCAGTCTCATCAAAAACATGCGCCGGCCAGTGCATTCCTGCGGCTTCCCTAAACCAAACTGGGCAGCCCGGAGTGGCGGTCTGGGGGGAAGGCGTTGTCTTTTCACAACCCTGCATCACCTGATGAAGTACTGGCATGTTAAACACTATTACTGGCACGATAAAGGAGATGGTAAGTTATGAATATGGGCCAGGATGTTTTACAATGAAAACACATGTTTCCTATAGTGTGTGCTAATCTCCATATCAAAAGAGGTGCTGTTGATGCACCAACCCGTATACTTATAGAAACCTCACACAATCTTTGATCCAGGTTCCACATTCGCTGGTCAAAGGTTAGGTCACTGGGATGTTGCGTTTACTCTCAAATAAAGAAATGTGGCCCTGTGGCTCACCATGGCTCTGAAAGTCTGGACTCCAGCTCCACAACAGCCAGGGGGTGAAGGGGGTAGCAGCTCTTTTATAGCAGGGACACGCCCACCAGTCAGTCAAGGAACAGCAGCTGACCAACCCTGAGCTACGGTTCTTTGTAAACAAACCTCAGCTGGTAACGCGTCAGAGCCTGGAAGCAAGCGAGAAGCGAGTGGCGGTACGCTGTCCCAGTTACATAGTAATAAAATAGTAATACTTGTTGTTTTTTTGTTCACAGCATGTCAGAAAGCGGATCAACCAGTTATGAAGATGCTGATAGCTACCCACCTGTGACTGGCGATGGATGTTACATATATGTAATTCGTGAAAAAGACACAAATTATTACAAAGTGGGGTTCACCGTAAATCCCTCCAGGAGACTGGCAGACCTACAGACTGGGAATCCCCGTCAGCTAATATTCAAACGTATTAAGAAGGTAGATGATAAAAAATGGGAGAAATATGTTCAAGACAAGCTGAAACAGCTGGGTTACCGCGTCACACGGGGTGGTGGGACAGAATGGTTTCAAATCCCAATTGAAGATAAATGCATTATTTATGATGTGTTTGATGAAGTACCCGGTGCAATCCTTTCAGAACATTCTGTTGGCGAGGAATAACACACATAAGCTGGTTTCACTTTATACTTCAGCATAACAATGTTGAATCACAGAATTACCGACACCAGCTCAATTTTGCACAGTGCGGCTTTGTCTTTCCCTTGCATTAGATTATAAAGCTGAAATAAACAAAAGTTATACATATTTTCATACCTATTATTAGCAATTTCAATATCATTCCCTCATCTCTTCTGTTAAGTGTCCTTTGGTTCTTTTAATTTGGAATATGCAGTTGTCAAACAGTTATTTTTACAAGCACACTAGTGGTCCATCATTATATATTCTGCTTTAATTACAATAGTCATATCTCCTGTAAACATAACCCATGTTTGTGACTAATTATTAGGACAACATAGCTACTGCATTGTCAACAAGCAATGTCTAGCTATTTAGTTGAATCATTTGCCGCTTTATATTTCTATGAAGTTATGTAAAATACTAAAATCGCCTCTGTCATTTCTCAGAAGAATGAAGGATACTGTATGTGGCCTGTGAAGCAATGTTAATAAACAGGAACCCTATTTCGCTTTGGGTTACAACTTACAATGACTCTGTGGACTTCATTAAAAACAGGAACAACTTATGGAACAACTACCTAGTCATGTTGTTTAGGCAGATCCAGCTAGACAAGCTTTTGAGATCAATCACTTACTCTGAACCAGAAGAGCTCTGATGGGCCCCATGACTGCATCTTGTTCAATGCTTATGTTTATGTTCAGTAAGTTCTTAAAGGGTACATAAGGACCTTTTTATTGTGTTACGTTCCCATGTGTTGATAAAACTGTTTACGTAAGGTGTGTGTATGGTTTTATTTATTTATATTTTGACCACTTTTTTTAAACTTCTAAATTGCATTCCTGCCTCAAGATGGCTTCACATGTACCCGCATGGACCTCTCAGAACTACATTTCCCATCATCCTCCAGTTCACATGTGACAGATGGATTTACCAGTGAGGAATGAAACAAAGACTAACAGAAGTAGATTGGAGTAATTTAGAGCAAACAAACCAACCATTCACAGAGAAAGGATGGCTCTAAAAAATTTTTTGCAAAACAAATACATCCCAAAAGTAGACAAATCAAAATCTAAAACAAAATGGCCAAAATGTTTTTGGTCCCTTTTTTAAACGCACTGTAAAGTGCCTTTTTTCTCTGAATATATTTAATTGATCTATTAAAACAAAGTACACAGAGTGCTTGAAACTGCAAATGCAAGTCAAAAAGGAAGTTAGAAAGGCCAACAGAGATAGAAATGAACATTGCCAAAGGGGCTAAAACCCATTTCTCCAATATTATAACAGCAAAAGAACGTTCAAGGAGGAAGTAAAATGCCTGAGATATAAATGGCAACATCATATATGGAAAAAAATAGCAAATATATTTAATGATTATTTTTCACAAATTTTTACAAAGGAGGATATGGACATCATGCCCCACATGTCGACCTGTTCCTATCCAGTTTTAAATAACTTTAGCATAACAGAGGCAGAAGTGTTAAAGGGACTAGGAGCTCTTAAAATAAACAAATCCCCTGGGCTGGATGAGATCCTCCCAATAGTACTCAAAGAAATGATAGAAGTTATTTCCAAACCGCTAACCAAGATCATGCAACAGTCTGTTGACACAGGGGTTGTAGCGACAGACTGGAAAATAGCAAACGTAATACCGATCCACAAACAGGGAGACAAAACCAAACCAGGTAACTACAGAACAATAAGCCTGACTTCTACTTCTAAAGCCTGACGCCCTTATCCAGGGCTACTTACAATTGTTACAAGAAAATCATATTATTTTTACATACAATTACATTTTTTTTTCACACATTATTTTTACATACAATTACCCATTTATACAGTTGGGTTTTTTACTGGAGCAATCTAGGTAAAGTACCTTGCTCAAGGGTACAGCAGCAGTGTATCTCACCGGGGATTTAACCCATGACCCTCCGGTCAAGAGTCCAGAGCCCTAACCAGTACTCCACACTGCTGCCCCTATTATAAGTACACTTATGGAAACTGTAATAAGATCCAAAATGGAAAATTACCTATATGGGAACAGTATCCTGGGAGACAGTCAGAAATGTTTTAGGAAAGGGAGATCGTGTCTAACTAACCTGGGCCCGGTTTCCCGATAACGCTCACTCTTAGCCTGCTAAGAAGACTCGAAAGATATATCTTACCAAATTTGTTTATTTTCCTAAGTGTGTTCCCCGAACTATACCTTAGAAAGCTGCTTAAGATATTCCTTCTTACGTGACCCAGCGCTGTCCGTGGCGATGGTGCTGAATTGTTTGAAATCGATGGCTCGAGAATCAATTATTCTCTCGTGCAAGGGCTGTTTATGTGAGAAAGCGGTCATCTTTATAAAAGAAGCACTTCAGAAATAGTTGAAATTGCAATTTATTATGATTATTGGATATTATAAAAAAATAATCAAAACTATAATAGCCTATAATAGCCTAGCTAGCCTACAGTACATATTTTAAAATTGTAACATATAGCCTATTGCTGCCACAATAACCTTTTCAAAAATTTACGTGCCACCTTTTCTTTCCCATTTGTGTTCGCTGAGGTGGAGCTGCGATGAAATATTGTTCTTGTGTAAATACTTTTCAGCATTTCAGTAATAAAAGTTTACATCTTGCGTACGGTGCTCGGCAGTGATCAAAAAGGATTTAAACCGTGAATTTTGAATCTCTTGTAAACTCGGAGATGTGGATTCAGACGGCAATTAAATTACCACACAACCTGTTTGTCAAAAAACAGAAGGTACTAATTTGGCCAGGGATTTTTATGCGGGTTGGGTGAGAAAAAACACTGATATTATGGATTCGGACGGCACTAAAATCACCGACTTACCCCTGTAAATGTTTAAAATACCGGACGAGCCCATGAGAAACAATATTAGCGTCCGAATAGGACTTAACTGACAGTAGCCTATGCTTTCACTGGCCTTTAAAAGAGCGTTTTAATTCAATTAATAATATTGTATAATAATATAATTAAAAATCTAACAACAATCAGTGTAATGACAATTTTATTCTTTGCATGAAAACACTTGAATTAGCCTAATTTAATGCTGTCTGTGTGTATTAAAACTTCAGGATTATATTCATTTAGACCTGCAACAGTGATAAGGTGAAGCTACGAATGGTCCAGACCAACCTTACGAAAGCGTACGGACGTTTCGGGAACCGTCCCATAAGGTTAAGAGAGAGGTTAAGGAATAGGTTAAGAACTACTTAGAGATAAGAACGCTTTGGGAAACCGGGCCCTGCTTGATTTTTTTGAGGATTCAACATTGACAATGGATAACTGCAAAGCATATGACATGATTTATTTAGATTTCCAGAAAGCTTTTAAAAAGTCCCACATAAAAGAATAATTCTCAAACTGAACGCAGTAGGGATTCAAGGAAATGCATGCACATGGATTAGGGAGTGGTTAACATGTAGAAAACAGAAAGTATTGATTAGGGGAGAAACCTCAAAATGGAGAGAGGTAACCAGTGGTGTACCACAGAGATCAGTATTAGGTCCTCTGCTATTCCTAATCTACATTAATGATTTAGATTCTGGTATAGTAAGCAAACTCGTTAAATTTGCAGACGATACAAAAATAGGAGGAGTGGCAAACACTGTTGCAGCAGCAAAGGTCGTTCAAAATGATTATTTTTATTTTATTTTATTTTTTTTATTTAACAGGGACAGTGCATGGCACTCAGCCATACCAGAATTAGCTACAAGCTAAATTTCATCTGTAGTCCCTGGGCAGGAAGAAGTAACATACAATTTATCCAACAAACACATATAAATATACCATAAAACATCATCACGCAAGTAGCCTTTCAGACAACAAAGTTTCACATTCTTAAAAACGCAATAAAACAGAACAAAATAAAGTGCAATATTAATAGACACAACAATACAATGTTAGGATACGACAGTTTTGAGTTTATGATTAGTGGGTACATGATTGTATAGATTTTAGCCATCATTTTTTTTTATCTTTAAAATAAGTAAATGTACTGATGTCTCTAATCTCATTTGGGACTGAGTTCCAGTACTTAGAGGCTCTGATAGAGAAGGCTGATCTGCCAAACTCAGTATGTCTGCGCTGTACGGCACAGTGATCTCTACTGCTCGCCCTGGTTGTTCTCCGACTATCTGAGAGCAATACTATGAACTCCTCTAATGGGGGCGCAGCCAGATTATTAATTACTCTGTAACCTAACCCTAACCCTAACCCTGATTTCACTTTAGTTCGAGCTGATAGAGAGAAATCGTCAGGTAAAAATATAGGGGGAGGTATCTGTGTGTATATAAACGAGAAATGGTGTCGAAACTATTCAGTAAAATATAAGATATGTGATCCAAATGTGGAAATTCTCGGCATGACTTTAAGACCTTTCTATCTGCCTAGAGAATTTGGTTGTATCTTGGTGTTCGTGGTATATGTACCGCCCAGCGGCAAACCATCTCAGGCGGCAAGCCTGATTGCGGACTATGTTCACGAACTACAACTGAGCTACTCTGATGCCCCTGTGATCGTACTGGGTGATCTAAACCAGTGCAAATTGGAGACTTTGTTGCCGGGATTCGAACAGTATGTAAAAACCCAAACAAGAAACAATAATATCCTTGATAAGTGCTTTGTGAATGTCAGGAATGCTTATGTGTCCAAAAGTATGCCACCAATTTTAAATTCTGACCACAATGTTGTGCACATGATTCCCGTGTATAGGACTAAATTTAAACAAAGTAAACCAGAAAAGAAAATGATCAGAATATGGTCAAATGAAAGTGTAGAACAACTGAAAGCCTGTTTTGATTGGACAAACTGGGAAATCTTTGATGAAGGCTCATTAGACGAATGAACTACAGTGTTAAATGATTATATAAACTTCTGTGTGGAGCTGAACATACCTACTAAAGAGATTAAAGTTTATCCAAATAACAAACCATATGTGACTAAAGACATTAAAGAAATGATAAATGTGAGGAAAGTAGCTTTTAAAGATAAAAATAGTCAGGGCCCGGTTTCCCGATAACGCTCACTCTTAGCCTGCTAAGAAGACTCGAAAGATATATCTTACCAAAGTAGTTTATGTTTTTAAGTGTGTTCCCCGAAGTGTCTCTTGGAAGCTTCTTAAATCGCTGCCGCTTAAGTTCAACTTAACAAAGGCGCTGTCCCAAGTGAAGGTGCTGAATTAGTTGGCATCGATTGCTCAGGAATCGATTTTACACTTCACACGGTGCATTACAGCGTTAAGAAAGACAACACGTTCTATCCAAATGAAACATTCCTCAAATTATTCCAGTAACTTTTATTTTAACATAGTGTAAGTTATCAGTAAAATATAGCCTATTAATTAAATGGTTAAATTGTCAGTAATATGTTCACACAATATGTTGTGACGGGTAGACGAACCGGGTATCCCTCGCTAATCATCCACCCTCCTTATCCCGTTGTGCCACTTGTGCAGCTTCTTTACATGGGTTTAACGACTTCTAAAAATTATGTAATTATGCTCTATCTATGAGATACTTTATTTATCCAGAAGGAAATTAAACAGTGTCATTCTAAGTGCACATTCAGATATAAAGTCTCATTTGAAGAGGCTGCGTAAAGACATTAGTTTGTAATGTACATTATCTGTGTGTTTGACGTAAAGCTATGCATGAGGCAAAGCAGTGGAAAGCCAACTTACTGATATTGTACTTAAACTTATTAAGTTGGCTTGAGAGAGCCAACTTACTGATATTGTACTTAAACTTAATATTATTATTCTTCTTCTGAGACTAAAAAAATATAACTTTAATACAGCCTAGAGCTTTAACTCTACATACTCCAAACTCGGCTCAGACCTTCAGACTATTCTGACTCGGTATGCTATATCTTTTCTAACTGATCGGACTTACGGTTTTCCTAAAAATGACGATCAAAACTCGGAAAAACTCCCATTGACTTTTTCAAACTGACCAACCGACAAAAATTCAAATCTAAATCCCTTGAAGACTAAACCAAACTGCCGTTCTATATACTATATGAGCCATTGAGACTCATTTAAACTAATAAACTCATCTATCTATCTACTTCAAACTAAATTAAACTTCAAACTAAATTAAACTTCAAACTAATTTAAACTTTAAACTTCAAACTAATTTAAACTTTAAACTAATTTAAACTTCAAACTACTAAATTTACTTCATTTAAACTAATAAACTCATCTATCTATCTACTTCAAACTAAACTAGATGCGAAAGTTCGTCGAGACAAACTTTAAGTTGGCTTGAGAAAGTTTGGAGCAGAAAGTTTTTTGCTAGGCGGTTGCTAGGATGTTGCTATGGTGTTGCTAGGGTATTTTGGGAGGTTGCTAGGGTGTTCTGGGTGGTTGCTAGGTGGTTGCTAGGGTCTTTTGGGTGGTTGCTAGGTGGTTGCTAGGGTCTTTTGGGTGGTTGCTAGGGTGTTGTGGGTGGTTGCTAGGGTGCTTTGGGTGGTTGCTAGGGTCTTTTGGGTGGTTGCTAGGGTCTTTTGGGTGGTTGCTAGGCGGTTGCTAGGGTGTTCTGGGTGATTGCTAGGTGTTTTGGGTGGTTGCTAGGGTATTCTGGGTGGTTGCTATGCGGTTGCTAGGATATTTAGGGTGGTTGCTAGGGTCTTTTGGGTGGTTGCTAGGCGGTTGCTAGGGTATTTTGGGGGGTTGCTAAGGTATTCTGGGTGGTTGCTAGGGTATTTTGGGTGGTTGCTAGGGTATTTTGGGTGGTTGCTAGGGTCTTTTGTGTGGTTGCTAGGCGGTTGCTAGGGTATTTTGGGTGGTTGCTATGGTATTCTGGGTGGTTGCTAGGGTCTTTTGGGTGGTTGCTAGGCGGTTGCTAGGGTGTTTTGGGTGGTTGCTAGGGTGTTTTGGGTGGTTGCTAGGGTGTTCTGGGTGGTTGCTAGGCGGTTGCTAGGGTGTTATGGGTGGTTGCTAGGCGGTTTCTAGGGTGTTCTGGGTGGTTGCTAGGGTGTTTTGGGTGGTTGCTAGGGTATTCTGGGTGGTTGCTATGCGGTTGCTAGGATATTTAGGGTGGTTGCTAGGGTCTTTTGGGTGGTTGCTAGGCTGTTGCTAGGGTATTTTGGGTGGTTGCTAGGGTATTTTGGGTGGTTGCTAGGGTATTTTGGGTGGTTGCTAGGCGGTTGCTAGGGTATTTTGGGTGGTTGCTATGGTATTCTGGGTGGTTGCTAGGGTCTTTTGGGTGGTTGCTAGGCGGTTGCTAGGGTGTTCTGGGTGGTTGCTAGGGTGTTTTGGGTGGTTGCTAGGGTATTCTGGGTGGTTGCTAGGCGGTTGCTAGGATATTTTGGGTGGTTGCTAGGGTGTTTTGGGTGGTTGCTAGGGTGTTCTGGGTGGTTGCTAGGTGGTTGCTAGGGTCTTTTGGGTGGTTACTAGGATGTTTTGTGTGGTTGCTATGGTGTTGCTAGGGTATTTTGGGTGGTTGCTAGGGTCTTTTGGGTGGTTGCTAGGCGGTTGCTAGGGTGTTTTGGGTGGTTGCTAGGTGGTTGCTAGGGTGTTCTGGGTGGTTGCTAGGATATTTTGGGTGGTTGCTAGGGTCTTTTGGGTGGTTGCTAGGGTGTTCTGGGTGGTTGCTAGGGTGTTCTGGGTGGTTGCTATGGTATTCAGAGCGGTTGATATGGTGTTATTAGGTGGTTGGTAGTTGTCACAGATGGTTACTATGGAGTTTTTATAGAGTTCTTACTTAACTAATCGCTATTAGCATGTAGCTATTCACTGCTAGCATGTGTAGCATGTTGAAAGTGCTGTTTGCTAGCATGAGTCAAAAGAGCCAAACCTCATCTCTAAACGATGTTCTGATACAGAGATATAGGTCTTGCAAAACGGTTGCTAGGGTACTCAAGTTTGGTTGCTATGGCGTTGCTTTGGAGCTGGTATATTTAAATTAAGAAGTTTAAAGTGATTTGAAGTTTAAAGTGGTTTGAAGTTTAAAGTAGTTTAAAGTAGTTTGAAGTTTATGATAGATAGATAGATAGATAGATAGATAAGTTAGATTGATAGACAGACAGACACACACACACTAACTCGCTCACACACTCACTCAGACACACACGCACACTCAGAGTTTATGAGTTTAGAGTTTATAAGTATAAATTGATGAGTTTATAAGTGTACGAGTTTTTGAGTTTAGAGATTATAAGTTTAAATGAGTTTACAGTTTATAAGTTTGAGTTTAAGAGTTCAGAGTTTATACATTTATGAGTTTAAGAGTTCATAAGTCTATGAATTCATGAGTTTATAAGTTAATTCGTTTATAAGTGTATGAGTTTAGAGTTTATAAGTTTAAATGAAGTAAATTTAGTAGTTTGAAGTTTAATTTAGTTTGAAGTTTAATTTAGTTTGGAGTTTAAATTAGTTTGAAGTTTAAAGTTTAAATTAGTTTGAAGTTTAATTTAGTTTGAAGTAGATAGATGAGTTTATTAGTTTAAATGAAGTAAATTTAGTAGTTTGAAGTTTAAATTAGTTTAAAGTTTAAATTAGTTTAAAGTTTAAATTAGTTTGAAGTTTAAAGTTTAAATTAGTTTGAAGTTTAATTTAGTTTGAAGTTTAATTTAGTTTGAAGTTTAATTTAGTTTGAAGTTTAATTTAGTTTGAAGTTTAATTTAGTTTGAAGTAGATAGATAGATGAGTTTATTAGTTTAAATGAGTCTCAATGGCTCATATAGTATATAGAACGGCAGTTTGGTTTAGTCTTCAAGGGATTTAGATTTGAATTTTTGTCGGTTGGTCAGTTTGAAAAAGTCAATGGGAGTTTTTCCGAGTTTTGATCGTCATTTTTAGGAAAACCGTAAGTCCGATCAGTTAGAAAAGATATAGCATACCGAGTCAGAATAGTCTGAAGGTCTGAGCCGAGTTTGGAGTATGTAGAGTTAAAGCTCTAGGCTGTATTAAAGTTATATTTTAGTCTCAGAAGAATAATAATAACTAGAAAAAAAGTTTGAGACAAACTTTAAGTTGGCTTGAGAAAGCCGGACCAGAGAGTTTGAAAAAGTTAAAAGTAGTTTGAAGTTTAAAGTAGTTTAAATTTTGATTGATAAATTAGTTAGAAAGAAAGAAAAAATATTAGTTAGAAAGAAAAAGATAGATTAGTTAGAAAGATAGATTAAAAGAAAGATTAGTTAAAAAGAAAGACAGATTAGTTAGAAAGCAAGAAAGCAAAAAAAAGAAAGAAAGAAAGAAAGAAAGAAAAGTGGATTAGAAAGAAAGAAAGAAAGAAAGAAAGAAAGAAAGAAAGAATAGTGGATTAGAAAGAAAGAAAGAAAGAATTGTGGATTATAAAGAAAGAAAGAAAGAAAGAAAGAAAGAAAGAAAGAAAGAAAGAAAGAATTGTGGATTAGAAAGAAAAAGAAAGAAAGAAAGACTAATTAGTTGAAAGGAAGAAAGAAAGAATGGTGGATTAGTTAGAAAGAAAGAAAGATTAGTTAGAAAGAAAGAAAGAAAGAAAGAAAGAAAGAAAGAAAGAAAGACTGATTAGTTGGAAGGAAGGAATGAAGGAAGGAAGGAAGGAAGGAAAGAAAGAAAGAAAGAAAGAAAGAAAGAAAGAAATATGGGCTTGGTAGAAAGAAAGACTAGTTAAAAAGAAAGAAAGAAATATGGGCTAGTTAGAAAGAAAGATTAGTAAGAAAGAAAGAAAGAAAGAAAGAAAGAAAGAAAGAAAGAAAGAAAGATAGAAAGAAAGATTAGTTAGAAAGAAAGAAAGATTAGTTAGAAAGAAAGAAAGAAAGAAAGAAAGAAAGAAAGAATTGTGGATTAGAAAGAAAGAAAGAATTGTGGCTTATAAAGAGAAAGAAAGAAAGAAAGAAAGAAAGAAAGAAAGAAAGAAAGAAAGAAAGAAAGAAAGAAAGAAAGAATTGTGGATTAGAAAGAAAAAGAAAGAAAGAAAGAAAGACTGATTAGTTGAAAGGAAGAAAGAAAGAATGGTGGAATAGTTAGAAAGAAAGAAAGATTAGTTAGAAAGAAAGAAAGAAAGAAAGAAAGAAAGAAAGAAATATAGAATTGTGGATTAGAAAGAATGAACGAAAGAAAGAATTGTGGATTAGAAAGAAAGAAAGAAAGAAAGAAAGAAAGAAAGAAAGAAAGAAAGAAAGAAAGAAAGAAAAAAGAAAGAAAGAAAAAAGAAAGAAAGAAAGAAAGAAAGAAAGAAAAAAAGAAAGAAAGAAAGACAGACTGATTAGTTGGAAGGAAGGAAGGAAGGAAGGAAGGAAGGAAATATGGGCTTGGTAGAAAGAAAGACTAGTTAAAAAGAAAGAAATATGGGCTAGTTAGAAAGAAAGAAAGAAAGAAAGAAAGAAAGAAAGAAAGAATGGTGGATTAGTTAGAAAGAAAAAAGAAAGAAAGACTGATTAGTTGGAAGGAAGGAAGGAAGGAAGGAAGGAAGGAAGGAAGGAAAGAAAGAAAGAAATATGGGCTTGGTAGAAAGAAAGACTAGTTAAAAAGAAAGAAAGAAATATGGGCTAGTTTAGTAAGAAGATTAGTAAGAAAGAAAGAAAGAAAGAAAGAAAGAAAGAAAGAAAGAAAAAAGAAAGGATGGTGGATTAGTTAGAAAGAGAGAAAGAAAGAAAGAAAGGTGGATTAGTTAGAAAGAAAGAAAGAAAGAAAGAAAGAAAGAAAGAAAGAAAGGTGGATTAGTTGAAAGAAAGAAAGAAAGAAAGAAAGAAAGAAAGAAAGAAAGAAAGGAAGGAAGGAAGGAAGGAAGGAAGGAAGGAAGGAAGGAAGGAAGGAAGAAAGAAAGAAAGAAAGAAAAAAGAAAGAAAAAAGAAAGTAAGAAAGAAAAAAAGAAAAAAAAGAAAGAAAGAAAGACTGATTAGTTGGAAGGAAGGAAGGAAGGAAATATGGGCTTGGTAGAAAGAAAGACTAGTTAAAAAGAAAGAAATATGGGCTAGTTAGAAAGGAAGAAAGAAAGAAAGAAAGAAAGAAAGAAAGAAAGAAAGAAAGAAAGAACAAAGATTAATTAGTTAGAAAGAGAAAGAAAGAAAGAAAGAAAGAAAGAAAAGATTAGTTAGAAAGAAAGAAAGAAAGAAAGAAAGAAAGAAAGAAAGAAGATTAGTTAGAAAGAAAGAAAGAGAGAAAGAAAGAAGATTAGTTAGAAAGAAAGAAAGAAAGAAAGAAAGAAAGAAAGAAAGAAAAAAAGATTAATTAGTTAGAAAGAAAGAAAGAAAGAAAGAAAGAAAAAAGATTAATTAGTTAGAAAGAAAGAATAGTTAGAAAGAAAGAAAGAAAGAAAAAAAAGAAAGTAAGAGAGAAAGATTGATTAGTTAGAAAGAAAGAGAGATAGATTAGTTAGAAAGATAGATAGATTAGTTAGAAATAAAGAAAGATAGATTAGTTAGTTAGAAAGATAGATATATTAGTTAGAAAGAAAGAAAGATAGATAAGTTAGTTAGAAAGATAGATATATTAGTTAGAAAGGAAGAAAGATCGATAAGTTAGTTAGAAAGAAAGAAAGAAAGAAAGATAGATTATTTAGTTAGTTAGAAAGATAGATAGATTAGTAAGAAATAAGTAAAGATAGATAAATTAGTTAGAAAGATAGATAGATTAGTAAGAAACAAAGATAGATAAGTTAGTTAGAAAGATAGATAGATTAGTAAGAAACAAAGATAGATAAGTTAGTTAAAAAGATAGATAGATTAGTTAAATTGATTCGTTAGAAAGTATTAGTTAGAAAGAAAGATTAGTTAGAAAGAAAGAAAGAAAGAAAGAAAGAAAGATTAGTTAGAAAGAAAGAAAGGATTAGTTAGAAAGAAAGAAAGATTAGTTAGAAAGAAAGAAAGATTAGTTAGAAAGAAAGAAAGAAAGAAAGAAAGAAAGAAAGAAAGAAAGAAAAGAAAGATTAGTTAGAAAGAAAGAAAAAGAAAAAAGAAAGATTAGTTTGAAAGAAAGAAAAAGAAAAAAGAAAGATTAGTTAGAAAGAAAGAAAGAAAGAAAGAAAGAAAAAAGATTAATTAGTTAGAAAGAAAGAAAGAAAGAAAGAGAAAGAAAGAAAGAAAGAAAGAAAAGATTAGTTAGAAAGAAAGAAAGAAAGAAAGAAAGAAAGAAAGAAAGAAAGAAAAAAGATTAATTAGTTAGAAACAAAGAAAGAAAGAGAAAGAAAGAAAGAAAGAAAGAAAGAAAGAACAAAGATTAATTAGTTAGAAAGAAAGAAAGAAAGAAAGAAAGAAAAAGAAAGAAAGAAAAGATTAGTTAGAAAGAAAGAAAGAAAGAAAGAAAGAAGATTAGTTAGAAAGAAAGAAAGAGAGAAAGAAAGAAGATTAGTTAGAAAGAAAGAAAGAAAGAAAGAAAGAAAAAAGATTAATTAGTTAGAAAGAAAGAAAGAAAGAAAGAAAGAAAAAAGATTAATTAGTTAGAAAGAAAGAATAGTTAGAAAGAAAGAAAGAAAGTAAGTAAGAGAGAAAGATTGATTAGTTAGAAAGAAAGAGAGATAGATTAGTTAGAAAGATAGATTAGTTAGAAATAAAGAAAGATAGATTAGTTAGTTAGAAAGATAGATAGATTAGTTAGAAAGAAAGAAAGATAGATAAGTTAGTTAGAAAGATAGATATATTAGTTAGAAAGGAAGAAAGATCGATAAGTTAGTTAGAAAGAAAGAAAGAAAGATAGATTATTTAGTTAGTTAGAAAGATAGATAGATTAGTAAGAAATAAATAAAGATAGATAAATTAGTTAGAAAGATAGATAGATTAGTAAGAAACAAAGATAGATAAGTTAGTTAGAAAGATAGATAGATTAGTAAGAAAGAAAGATAGATAAGTTAGTTAAAAAGATAGATAGATTAGTTAAATTGATTCGTTAGAAAGTATTAGTTAGAAAGAAAGATTAGTTAGAAAGAAAGAAAGAAAGACAGAAAGAAAGATTAGTTAGAAAGAAAGAAAGAAGGATTAGTTAGAAAGAAAGAAAGATTAGTTAGAAAGAAAGATTAGTTAGAAAGAAAGAAAGAAAGAAAGAAAGAAAGAAAGAGGGAAAGACTGATTAGTTAGAAAGAAAGAGATAGATTAGTTTGAAAGATAGATAGATTAGTAAGAAATAAGAAAGATAGATTACTTAGTTAGTTAGAAAGATAGACAGATTAGTTAGAAAGAAAGATAGATAAGTTAGTTAGAAAGATAGATAGATTAGTTAGAAAGAAAGAAAGAACGAAAGAAAGAGATACTTAGTTAGAAAGATAGATATATTAGTTAGAAAGAAAGATAGATAAGTTAGTTAGAAAGATAGATAGATTAGTAAGAAAGATAGATAAGTTAGTTAAAAAGATAGATTAGTTAAGAAAGAAAGATACGTTAGTTAGAAAGATAGATAGATTAGTTAGAAAGATAGAAAGATTAGTTAAAAAGAAAGAAAGATGGATTAGTAAGAAAGAAAGATAGATAGTTAGTTAGAAAGATAGATAGATTAGTAAGAAAGAAAAATAGATATGTTAGTTAGAAAGATAGATAGATTAGTAAGAAAGAAAGAAAAAAGATAGATAAGTTAGTTAGAAAGATATATAGATTAGTTAGAAAGAAATATAAGTTAGTTAGAAAGATAGATTAGTTAGAATGAAAGAAAGATAGATAAGTTAGTTAGAAAGATAGAAAGATTAGTAAGAAAGAAAGAAAGAAAGAAAGAAAGAAAGATAGGTTAGTTAGAAAGATAGATTAGTTAGAAAGAAAGAAAGATAGATAAGTTAGTTAGAAAGATAGATAGATTAGTAAGAAAGAAAGAAAGAAAGATAGATCGATAAGTTAGTTAGAAAGATAGATAGATTAGTTAGAAAGAAAGACAGATTGATAAGTTAGATAGATAGATAGATAGATAGATAGATAGAAAACGTTTGAAGATAGATAGATAGATAGATAGATATGGTTTGAAGATAGATAGATAGATAGATAGATGATAGATAGATAGATAGATAGATAGATAGATAGATAGATAGATAGATAGATAGATAGATAGATAGATAGATAGATATGGTTTGAAGATAGATAGATAGATAGATAGATAGATAGATAGATAGATAGATAGATAGATAGATAGATAGATAGATAGATAGATAGATAGATAGATGGATAAGGTTTGAAGATAGATAGATAGATAGATAGATGGATAAGGTTTGAAGATAGATAGATAGATAGATAGATAGATAGATAGATAGATAGATAGATGGATAGATAAGGTTTGAAGATAGATAGATAGATAGATAGATAAGGTTTGAAGATAGATAGATAGATAGATAGATAGAAAAGGTTTGAAGATAGATAGATAGATAGATAGATAGATAGATAGATAGATAAGGTTTGTAGATAGATAGATAGATAGATAGATAGATAGATAGATAAGGTTTGTAGATAGATAGATAGATAGATAGATAGATAGATAAGGTTTGTAGATAGATAGATAGATAGATAGATAGATAGATAGATAGATAAGGTTTGTAGATAGATAGATAGATAGATAGATAGATAGATAAGGTTTGTAGATAGATAGATAGATAGATAGATAGATAGATAGATAGAAAAGGTTTGAAGATAGATAGATAGATAGATAGCAGTGATGCGCGGGTTGATCCGAAATGAGCGGGTGCCTGCGGTCACCCGCGGTCACCCGCGGTTACGAGTCATCCAAAAATATTTTTAATGATATTAAGGGCGCGGTCGGTCGGGTCGTTTGAAATCAAGATGCCAATTAAACCTTTGTAATTTATATATTACTAGACACTATTTTCAATGAAATACATAGGTCTACACTTTATTGGCTGAATAACTGGCAAGAAGTACGATGACGCACGAGCTCAGTCTGCAGGTAGAGATGGAGGCGGCAAGAGAAAAGGTGAAGACTGGGGAGTGGAAGCTGTGGGAGTGTGGGAGACATTTGCCGAAATAATGAAAGATGATGACCAAAGTGCTGGTTTTGTCATGTGTACTTCTTGCGATGCTATTTACACATTTGATAGCCACAAAACTGGCACGACCAACCAGGCACGGCGCCAGGATTTCAGTTTTGGATAAGCCAGACCAATTGTGGGTGGGCCTTAAATTAAAAACGTTAAATAAAAAAATAAAAAACGTTATCCAATCACTGCTTAACTTAATAAAAAAAATATTGACTAATATAGCTGTTATTATCTGTGCGTGCGTATACATAATATAGATTTTAATAGCTTGATGCTCTTTAAATATTTTGTTGCATTGTTAAAAGTTTCGGTGCATAGGATGGACCTATCCGCGATCGCTCTCCATGGTTCTGACCAAAGAAGAGCGCTTTGGAATCTCCATTACGCATCATACCTGGGCTGCATTTTCCGAAAATATTGTCTATTAGCGCGCTACGAAGACTCTTAAGGTATAACTTAACTAAAGGTATACTACCACTAATGTATAGGCTATCATTGCTAGGCGTCTTCATCATCCACTCGCGAGGCAGAGCTGCTGAGAGGCAGAGGCGCTAGCGCCCTCCTAGCAACGGCGCTGTTTTTGGTAAAACATGATTTTGACGACGTTTTGTTTTATTGAAAACTCTTTTTAAAAGATTTTCGTTTTGTATAAATTGTATCTTAATTTTGATCAATGTTTTATCAATCAATTGTCTACTTTTAAACGAAAATATTCAAACCAAAATAAATAGGCTACTCTCTGATTATGTAATCCAAATGAAATGTGCATTTCTCTCTGGCGTTCATGGCGAGTCCGAATTGTCAACTTCATCTTTGCAGCGACACAGAAAACAACAGTTTATTACTAAAAAAATAAATGTCTCCTTGCTAATTTAGACACATTCATAATCATTACTTTAACCGGTTCTTTGTGGCAAGCTTTATGCGTGCGGTCATAACGCTTATTATCCATAGGCTATAGCCTATTTAAGTAGGCTAATTAAATTAATATAAAGGGGCGATTTGTCCACGAATGGCTTAAATGAACAACTACTAGTCGACTAGAAAAAAAAATAATTAGTCGGAGGTAGCCCTTATTCCACATATTTTCGAACCAGCAGGCCATTCTGGGTTGAGCGAGCGACCCTGCGGAATGATTGAGCGGAGCGGAATAGGTTCAGCTCTCCGCTCACGAGCTCGGAACAAACCCGAACCTCACTGTCTGCTGAACTTGCACAGAAACATCAAAATAGACATAGCCAGCTTTTTAAAATTGTTGTTAAAACTAAACATTTAGACTATTTACAAATTATGAGCTTATAGACGATTTTTTATAATTCTTGACAAAATTAGAATAGCCTAGGCTATATTCTTTTTTTTCCCAACGACGCAACGAAGAGCATTTACTACTTTTAAAAAATGCGGGTCAGGAAGCGGGTCGGGTACAATATTTTCTTTTTCTTTTTTTTGCGGTCCGAGTTGCGGGCGGGTTAGTTTAAAACGTCGGTCGGGTGCGGGTTGTTTATACATTGACCCGCGCATCACTGATAGATAGATAGATAGATAGAAAAGGTTTGAAGATAGATAGATAGATAGATAGATAGATAGATAGATAGATAAGTTATTAGTTAGACAGAAATAGCTTAAAGCTTAATTGAGTATCAATGGCTTCTAGCAGTTTACATTAAACATAGTTCAAACAGACATGGACTTTTGGTCAATGAAAGTCTATGGGATTTTTATGATTTTTAATATTAATTTTTAAGAAAACCATAACTCAAACCAGTCTGAAAAGATATAGCACACCAAGTCAGAACAGTATGAAGGTCTGACCCGAGTTTGGAGTATGTAGCTTGAACGGTCTAGGAGGAGTTAGAGTTGAAAATTTTTGGGTCAGAAGAATAAGAAGAAGAAGAACTAGAAAAAAAAGTTTGTTGAGACAAACTTTAAGTTGGCTTGAGAAAGCCTGACCAGAGAGTTTGAAGAAGTTTAAAGAAGTTAGAAGTTTAAAGTAGGTTAAAGTTAGATTGATAGATTAGTTAGAAAGAAATAATAGTTGGGAAGAAAGAAAGAAAGAAAGAAAGAAAGAAAGAAAGAAAGAAAGAAAGAAAGAAAGAAAGTAAAAAGATTAGTTAGAAAGAAAGAAAGAAAGAAAGAAAGTAAAAAGATTAGTTAGAAAGAAAGAAAGAAAGAAAGTAAAAAGATTAGTTAGAAAGAAAGAAAGATTAGTTAGAAAGAAAGAAAGAAAGAAAAAGATTAGTTAGAAAGAAAGAAAGAAAAGATTAGTTAGAAAGAAAGAAAGAAAAGTAAGAAAAAGAAAAAAGAAAGATTAGTTAGAAAGAAAGAAAGTAAAAAGATTAGTTAGAAAGAAAGAAAGAAAGAAAGAAAGAAAAAAGATTAATTAGTTAGAAAGAAAGAAAGAAAGAAAGAAAGAAGATTAATTAGTTAGAAAGAAAGAAAGAAAGAAAGAAAGAAAGAAAGAAAGAAAAAAGATTAGTTAGAAAGAAAGAAAGAAAAGTAAGAAAAAGAAAGAAAGAAAGAAAGATTAGTTAGAAAGAAAGAAAGAAAGAAAGAAAGAAAGAAAAAAGATTAGTTAGAAAGAAAGAAAGAAAAGTAAGAGAAAGAAAGATTAGTTAGAAAGAAAGAAAGAAAGTAAAAAGATTAGTTAGAAAGAAAGAAAAGTAAGAGAAAGAAAGAAAGAGAAAGAAAGAAAGATTAGTTAGAAAGAAAGAAAGAAAGAAAGAAAGAAAGAAAGAAAGAAAGAAAAAAGATTAGTTAGAAAGAAAGAAAGAAAAGTAAGAGAAAGAAAGATTAGTTAGAAAGAAAGAAAGAAAGAAAGTAAAAAGATTAGTTAGAAAGAAAGAAAGAAAGTAAAAAGATTAGTTAGAAAGAAAGAAAGAAAAGTAAGAGAAAGAAAGAAAGAGAAAGAAAGAAAGATTAGTTAGAAAGAAAGAAAGAAAAATGATTAGTTAGAAAGAAAGAAAAAAGATTAATTAGTTAAAAAGAAAGAAAGAAAGAAAGAAAGAAGATTAATTAGTTAGAAAGAAAGAAAGAAAGAAAGAAAGAAAGAAAGAAAGAAAAAAGATTAGTTAGAAAGAAAGAAAGAAAAGTAAGAGAAAGAAAGAAAGATTAGTTAGAAAGAAAGAAAGAAAGAAAGAAAGAAAGAAAGAAAGAAAGAAAGAAAAAAGATTAGTTAGAAAGAAAGAAAGAAAAGTAAGAAAAAGAAAAAGAAAGATTAGTAAGAAAGAAAGAAAGAAAGAAAGAAAGAAAGAAAAAAGATTAGTTAGAAAGAAAGAAAGAAAAGTAAGACAAAGAAAGAAAGAAAGATTAGTTAGAAAGAAAGAAAGAAAGAAAGAAAGAAAGAAAAAAGATTAGTTAGAAAGAAAGAAAGAAAAGTAAGAAAAAGAAAAAGAAAGATTAGTAAGAAAGAAAGAAAGAAAGAAAGAAAGAAAAAAGATTAGTTAGAAAGAAAGAAAAGTAAGAAAAAGAAAGAACGAAAGATTAGTTAGAAAGAACGAAAGATTAGTTAGAAAGAAAGAAAGAAAGAAAGAAAGAAAGAAAGAAAAAAAGAAAGAAAGAAAAAAGATTAGTTAGAAAGAAAGAAAGAAAAGTAAGAGAAAGAAAGATTAGTTAGAAAGAAAGAAAGAAAGAAAGTAAAAAGATTAGTTAGAAAGAAAGAAAGAAAAAAGATTAATTAGTTAGAAAGAAAGAAAGAAAGAAAGAAAGAAAGAAAGAAAGAAAGAAAGAAAGAAAAAGAAAAAAGAAAGATTAGTTAGAAAGAAAGAAAGAAAAATGATTAGTTAGAAAGAAAGAAAGAAAGAAAGAAAGAAAGAAAGAAAAAGATTTGTTAGAAAGAAAGAAAGAAAGAAAGAAAGAAAGAAAGAAAGAAAAAAGATTAGTTAGAAAGAAAGAAAGAAAGAAAGAAAAGCAAGAAAAAGAAAAAAGAAAGATTAGTTAGAAAGAAAGAAAGAAAAATGATTAGTTAGAAAGAAAGAAAGAAAGAAAAAAGATTAATTAGTTAAAAAGAAAGAAAGAAAGAAAGAAAGAAGATTAATTAGTTAGAAAGAAAGAAAGAAAGAAAGAAAGAAAGAAAGAAAGAAAGAAAAAAGATTAGTTAGAAAGAAAGAAAGAAAAGTAAGAAAAGTAAGAAAAAGAAAGAACGAAAGATTAGTTAGAAAGAAAGAAAGAAAGAAAGAAAGAAAGAAAAAAAGAAAGAAAGAAAAAAGATTAGTTAGAAAGAAAGAAAGAAAAGTAAGAGAAAGAAAGATTAGTTAGAAAGAAAGAAAGAAAGAAAGTAAAAAGATTAGTTAGAAAGAAAGAAAGAAAAAAGATTAATTAGTTAGAAAGAAAGAAAGAAAGAAAGAAAGAAAGAAAAAGAAAAAAGAAAGATTAGTTAGAAAGAAAGAAAGAAAAATGATTAGTTAGAAAGAAAGAAAGAAAGAAAGAAAGAAAGAAAGAAAGAAAGAAAAAGATTTGTTAGAAAGAAAGAAAGAAAGAAAGAAAGAAAGGAAGAAAGATTAGTTAGAAAAAAGAAAAGTAAGAAAAAGAAAGAAAGAAAGATTAGTTAGAAAGAAAGAAAGAAAAAAGATTAGTTAGAAAGAAAGAAAGAAAGAAAGAAAGAAAGAAAGAAAGAAAAAAAGAAAGAAAGAAAAAAGATTAGTTAGAAAGAAAGAAAGAAAAGTAAGAGAAAGAAAGATTAGTTAGAAAGAAAGAAAGAAAGAAAGAAAGTAAAAAGATTAGTTAGAAAGAAAGAAAGAAAAAAGATTAGTTAGAAAGAAAGAAAGAAAGAAAGAAAGAAAGAAAAAGAAAAAGAAAGATTAGTTAGAAAGAAAGAAAGAAAAATGATTAGTTAGAAAGAAAGAAAGAAAGAAAGAAAGAAAGAAAGAAAGAAAGAAAGAAAAAGATTTGTTAGAAAGAAAGAAAGAAAGAAAGAAAGGAAGAAAGATTAGTTAGAAAAAAGAAAAGTAAGAAAAAGAAAGAAAGAAAGATTAGTTAGAAAGAAAGAAAGAAAAAAGATTAGTTAGAAAGAAAGAAAGAAAGAAAGAAAAAAGATTAATTAGTTAGAAAGAAATAAAGAAAGAAAGAAAGAAAGAAAGAAAAAAGATTAGTTAGAAAGAAAGAAAGAAAGAAAGAAAGAAAGAAAGAAAAAAGATTAGTTAGAAAGAAAGAAAGAAAAGTAAGAAAAAGAAAAAAGAAAGACTAGTTAGAAAGAAAGAAAAGTATGAAAAAAAAGAAAGATTAGTAAGAAAGAAAGAAAGAAAGAAAGAAAGAAAGAAAGTAAAAAGATTAGTTAGAAAGAAAAAAGATTAATTAGTTGGATGGATAGATTAGTAAGAAAGAAAGAAAGATAGATAAGTTAGTTAGAAAGATAGATAGATTATTAAGTAAGAAAGAAAGAAAGATAGATATGTTAGTTAGAAAGATGGATAGATTAGTAAGAAAGAAAGAAAGATAGATATGTTAGTTAGAAAGATGGATAGATTAGTAAGAAAGAAAGATAGATATGTTAGTTAGAAATATGGATAGATTAGTAAGAAAGAAAGAAAGATAGATATGTTAGTTAGAAAGATGGATAGATTAGTAAGAAAGAAAGAAAGAAAGATAGATAAGTTAGTTAGAAAGATAGACTAGTTAAAACGAACGAAAGAAAGATAAATAAGTTAGTTAGATAAATAAGTTAGTTAGAAAGATAGATAGATTAGTTAAAAAGAAAGAAAGAAAGAAAGAAAGAAAGATAAGGTAGTTAGAAAGATAGATATATTAGTAAGAAAGAAAGAAAGATAGATAAGTTAGTTAGAAAGATAGATAGATTAGTTAAAAAGAAAGAAAGAAAGATAAGTTAGTTAGAAAGATAGATAGATTAGTTAAAAAGAAAGAAAGATAGATAAGTTAAAAAGAAAGAAAGAAAGATAAGTTAGTTAGAAAGATAGATAGATTAGTTAAAAAGAAAGAAAGATAGATAAGTTAGTTAGAAAGATAGATTAGTAAGAAAGAAAGATAGATAAGTTAGTTAGAAAGATAGATAGATTAGTTAAAAAGAAATAAAGATAGATTAGTTAGTTAGAAAGATAGATTAGTTAAAAAGAAAGAAAGATGATAAGTTAGTTAGTTAGAAAGATAGATTAGTAAGAAAGAAAGAAAGATACATTAGTTAGAAAGATAGATGGATTAGCTAGAAAGAAAGAAAGAAAGAAAGAAAGATAGATAAGTTAGTTAGAAAGATATATAGATTAGTTCAAAAGAAAGAAAGAAAGATAGATAAGTTAGTTAGAAAAAGATAGATTAGTTAAAAAGAAAGATAGATAAGTTAGTTAGAAAGATAGATGGATTAGTAAGAAAGAAAGAAAGATAGATAAGTTAGTTAGAAAGATAGATTAGTTAAAAAGAAAGAAAGATAGATAAGTTAGAAAGATAGATTAGTTAAAAAGAAAGAAAGATAGATAAGTTAGAAAGATAGATTAGTTAAAAAGAAAGAAAGATAGATAAGTTAGATAGATAGATAGATAGATAGATAGATAGATAGATAGATAGATACGTTAGTTAGAAAGATAGATAGATAGATAGATAGATAGATAGATAGATAGATAGATAAGTTAGTTAGAAAGATAGATAGATTAGTTAGAAAGAAAGATAGATAGATAAGTTAGTTACAAAGATAGATAGATTAGAAAGAAAGATAGATAAGTTAGTTAAAAAGATAGATAGATTAGTAAGAAAGAAAGATAGATTAGTTAGTTAGAAAGAAAGATAGATTAGTAAGAAAGAAAGATAGATAGATAAGTTAGTTAGAAAGATAGATAAGTTAGAAAGATAGATAAGTTAGTTAAAAGATAGATAGATTAGTAAGAAAGAAAGAAAGATAGATTAGTTAGTTAGAAAGAAAGATTAGTTAGAAAGAAAGATAGATAGATAGATAAGTTAGTTAGAAAGATAGATAGAAAGATAAGTTAGATAGAAAGATAAGTTAGAAAGATTAGATAGATAGATAGATAGATAGATAGATAGATAGATAGATAGATAGATAGATAGATAGATAATTAAATGGTAGTTTAATTGAGTCTAGGGCTTCAGGGAGTTTAGATTTGAGTTTTTGGCTTGTACACTAATGGGCCACCGTAGTCTTGGCTCAATTTGAGCGGTCTGCCATGTAAGTCTATGGGATTTTTATGGTTTTTAATATTAATTTTTAAGAAAACTGAAAGTCAAATCAGTCTGAAAAGATATAGCACACCAAGTCAGAACAGTATGAAGGTCTGACCCGAGTTTGGAGTATGTAGCTTGAACGGTCTAGGAGGAGTTAGAGTCAGAAAATTTGCGGTCAGAAAAAGAAGAAGAAGAATAATAACTAGAAAAAAAAGTTTGTTGAGACAAACTTTAAGTTGGCTTGAGAAAGCCTAACCAGAGAGTTTGAAGAAGTTTAAAGAAGTTAGAAGTTTAAAGAAGTTAGAAGTTTAAAGTAGTTTGAACTTTAAAGTAGTTTAAAGTTAGATTGATAGATTAGTTAGTTATTAGTTAGAAAGAAAGAAAGAAAGAAAGAAAGAAAGAAAGAAAGATTAGTTAGAAAGAAAGAAAGGATAGACAAAGAAAAAAGAGAAATAAGAAGGAAAGAGTAGGTAGAAAGAAAGAAAGGATAGACATAAAGAAAAAAGAGAAATAAGAAGGAAAGAGTAGGTAGAAAGAAAGTTAGATTAGTTAGAAAGAAAAAAATATAGATTAGAAAAAGAAAGATTAGTTAGAAAGAAAGATAGATTAGTAAGAAAGAAAAAAAGATTAGTTAGAAAGAAAGATTATTTAGAAATAAAGAAAGATAGAAGGATTAGTTAGAAAGAAAGAAAGAAAGAAAGAAAGAAAGAAAGAAAGATTAGTTAGAAAGATAGATAGATTTGAAAGAAAGAAAGAAAGAAAGAAAGAGAGAAAGAAAGATTGATTAGTTAGAAAGAAAGAAAGAAAGAAAGAAAGAAAGAAAGAAAGAAAGAAAGAAAGAAAGAAAAAGATTAGGTAGAAAGAAAGAATGAAAGAAAAAAGAAAGAAAGAAAAAGATTAGGTAGAAAGAAAGAATGAAAGAAAAAAGAAAGAAAGATTAGCTAGAAAGAAAGAAAGAAAGATTAGGTAGAGAGAAAGAAAGACAGATTAGTTAGAAAGAAAGATAGAAAGAAAGAAAAGTTAGAAAGAAAGAAAGAAAGAGAGAGAGAGAGAGAGAGAGAGAAAGAAAGAAAGAAAGAAAGAAAGATTAGTTAGAAAGAAAGATTAGTTGGAAAGAAAGAAAGAAAGAAAGAAAGAAAGAAAGAAAGAAAGATTAGTTAGAAAGAAAGAAAAAAGAAAGATTAGTAAGAAAGAAAAAAGTAAAAAAGAAAGAAAAATTTGTTAGAACGAAAGAAGAAAGAAAAAAGAAAGATTAGTTAGAAAGAAAGAAAGAAAGAAAGAAAGAAAGAAAGAAAGAAAGAAAGAAAAAAGAAAGAAAGATTAGCTAGAAAGAAAGAAAGAATTAAAAAAGAAAAAGATTAGTTAGAAAGAAAGAAAAAAGAAAGATTTGTAAGAAAGAAAAAAAGTAAAAAAGAAAAAAATTTGTTAGAACGAAAGAAGAAAAAAAGAAAGATTAGTTAGAAAAAAGAAAGAAAGAAAGAAAGAAAGAAAGAAAAAAGAAAGAAAGATTAGCTAGAAAGAAAGAAAGAATGAAAAAAGAAAAAAAATTGTTAGAAAGAAAGAAAAAAGACAGATTTGTTAGAAAGGAAAGAAAGATTAGTTAGAAAGATTAGATAGAAAGATAAGTTAGAAAGAAAGATTAGAAAGAAGAAAGATTAGTTAGAAAGAAAGAAAGAAAGAAAGAAAGAAAGAAAGAAAGAAAGAAAGAAAAATATTAGGTAGAAAGAAAGAATGAAAGAAGAAAGAAAGAAAGATAGAAAGAAAGATTAGTTAGAAAGAAAGATAGAAAGAAAGATTAGTTAGAAAGAAAGATAGAAAGAAAGAAAGAAAGAGAGAGAGAGAGAAAGAGAGAGAGAGAAAGAAAGAAAAAGAAAGAAAGAAAGAAAGAAAGAAAGAAAGAAAGAAAGAAAGAAAGAAAGAAAGAAAAAGATTAGGTAGAAAGAAAGAATGAAAGAAAAAAGAAAGAAAGAAAAAGATTAGGTAGAGAGAAAGAAAGACAGATTAGTTAGAAAGAAAGATAGATAGAAAGAAAGAAAGAAAGAAAGAAAGAAAGAAAGAAAGAAAGAAAGAAAGAAAGAAAAAAGATTAGTTAGAAAGAAAGAAAGAAAGAAAGAAAGAAAGAAAGAAAGAAAGAAAGAAAAAAAGATTAGTTAGAAAGAAAGAAAGAAAAGTAAGAAAAAGAAAAAAGAAAGATTAGTTTCTGACAGACAGACAGACAGACAGACAGACAGACAGATAGATAGATAGATAGATAGATAGATAGATAGATAGATAGATTAGTAAAAGAGAAATAAAGATGATAAGTTAGTTAGTTAGAAAGATAGATAGATTAGTAAGAAAGAAAGATAAATTAGTTAGAAAGATAGATGGATTAGCTAGAAAGAAAGAAAGAAAGATAGATAAGTTAGTTAGAAAGATATATAGATTAGTTCAAAAGAAAGAAAGAAAGATAGATAAGTTAGTTAGAAAAAGATAGATTAGTTAAAAAGAAAGAAAGATAGATAAGTTAGTTAGAAAGATAGATAGATTAGTAAGAAAGAAAGAAAGATAGATAAGTTAGTTAGAAAGATAGAGAGATTAGTTAAAAAGAAAGAAAGATAGATAAGTTAGAAAGATAGATTAGTTAAAAAGAAAGAAAGATAGATAAGTTAGAAAGATAGATTAGTTAAAAAGAAAGAAAGATAGATAAGTTAGATAGATAGATAGATAGATAGATAGATAGATACGTTAGTTAGTTAGAAAGATAGATAGATTAGTAAGAAAGATAGATAGATTAGTTAGTTAGAAAGAAAGATAGATTAGTTAGAAAGAAAGATAGATAAGTTAGTTAGAAAGATAGATAGATTAGAAAGACAGATAGATAAGTTAGTTAAAAAGATAGATAGATTAGTAAGAAAGAAAGATAGATTTGTTAGTTAGAAAGAAAGATAGATTAGTAAGAAAGAAAGATAGATAAGTTAGTTAGAAAGATAGATAAGTTAGAAAGAAAGATAGATAAGTTAGTTAAAAAGATAGATAGATTAGTAAGAAAGAAAGAAATATAGATTAGTTAGTTAGAAAGAAAGATAGATTAGTTAGAAAGAAAGATAGAAAGATAGATAGATAGATAGAAAGATAAGTTAGTTAGAAAAAAAGATAGAAAGATAAGACAGACAGACAGACAGACAGACAGACAGATAGATAGATAGATAGATAGATAAGTTAGTTAGAAAGATAGATAGAAAGATAAGATAGATAGATAGATAGATAGATAGATAGATAGATAGATAAGTTAGTTAGAAAGATAGATAGATAGATAGATAGATAAGTTAGTTAGAAAGATAGATAGATTAGTAAGAAAGAAAGAAAGATAGATTAGTTAGTTAGAAAGAAAGATAGATTAGTAAGTAAGAAAGATAGATAAGTTAGTTAGAAAGATAGATAAGTTAGAAAGAAAGATAGATAAGTTAGTTAAAAAGATAGGTAGATTAGTAAGAAAGATAGATAGATTAGTTAGTTAGAAAGAAAGATAGATTAGTAAGAAAGAAAGATAGATAAGTTAGTTAGAAAGATAGATAAGTTATAAAGAAAGATAGATAAGTTAGTTAAAAAGATAGATAGATTAGTAAGAAAGAAAGAAAGATGGATTAGTTAGTTAGAAAGAAAGATAGATTAGTTAGAAAGAAAGATAGATAGCTAAGTTAGTTAGAAAGATAGATAGATTAGTAAGAAAGAAAGATAGATAAGTTAGTTAGAAAGATAGATAGATAGATAAGTTAGTTAGAAAGATAGATATAAAGATAAGTTAGTTAGAAAGATAAGTTAGTTAGAAAGATAAGTTAGTTAGAAAGATAAGATAGATAGATAGATAGATAGATAGATATATAGATAGATAGATAGATAAGTTAGTTAGAAAGATAGATAGATTAGTAAGAAAGATAGATAAGTTAGTTAGAAAGATAGATAGATTAGAAAGAAAGATAGATAAGTTAGTTAAAAAGATAGATAGATTAGTAAGAAAGAAAGAAAGATAGATTAGTTAGTTAGAAAGAAAGATAGATTAGTTAGAAAGAAAGATAGATAGAAAGATAAGTTAGTTAGAAAGATAGATAGATTAGTAAGAAAGAAAGATAGATAAGTTAGTTAGAAAGATAGATAGAAAGATAAGTTAGTTAGAAAGATAGATAGATAGATAGATAGATAGATAGATAGATAGATAGATAGATAGATAGATAGATAGAAGTTTATTAGGTCATTGAATGGTAGTTTAATTGAGTCTAGGGCTTCATGGAGTTTAGATTTGAGTTTTTGGCTTGTTCACTAATGGGCCACCGTAGTCTTGGCTCAATTTGAGCAGTCTGCCATGTAAGTCTATGGGATTTTTATGGTTTTTAATATTAATTTTTAAGAAAACTGAAAGTCAAATCAGTCTGAAAAGATATAGCACACCAAGTCAGAACAGTCTGAAAGTCTGACCCGAGTTTGGAGTTTGTAGAGTTAAAGCTCTAGGAGGAGTTAGAGTTGATAAATTTTGGGTCAGAAGAATAAGAAGAAGAAGAAGAAGAATAAGTTTAAATAGGATTTCAGTAAGTTGGCTTTCTCAAGCCAACTTAATAATAAGTTTAAATAGGATTTCAGTAAGTTGGCTTTCTCAAGCCAACTTAATGAAGTAAAGTTATTAATGCACTTGCAGGTAGGCTAGTTCCTCCATATGACCGTTATCTGAGAGGGTTTATTCACTGTCCAGTCTACTAACTCTCAGTAGACTGGTAGAGTAAGAATAAGTTGACATGTAGTTGCAATGTTATTTATAGTCAGTAGAATGTCTGTTGGAGAGCACTAATACTCTGATGAGAGTTAGTTGACAGGTAGTTGCAAAGTTACTTACAGTCAACAGAATGTTCAAAAGGGATCATCAAAATATAGTGTTACCTAACCTGTTTTTGCAAGAATTTGTTTTTAAGAGCCAGGTAATAACGCTCTTGTTGAGCAATACACCTACCCAGTTTTTCTTCCAATGAAAATGCTTTCATTAAAAAATTCCTGAACAAGAACTATAAATATGACCAAAGAACCCAGTTGGTTTCAGACTTCAACTGAAGACATTACCAGACGACTTCATTTCTTAACATACCGAATGCACGCAAGAACCCTAGGTGAGACACCACTTTAATATGATAATACTATGACAGTGTGAATAGCCTCTTATGAAAAAGAAGTTTATCAAGTGTGCTATTAGTATACTAGTTTTAAACTTAAAATAGGAAAGTATACTTTCAGTCTACTTTTTATATACTTCTCAAAAATATACCTGTATTCTGGGTGAAATATCCATTTAAAGTGTATACAATACCAAATCTTCTGAAGCCACATGACAGTTTTTGCTTGAGCAACAGACCAAAGCCAGCAAGGAGCAAACCAAGTCCAACTAAAACCAAGATGTTTATTCAATGATTTTGATGCACAACATTACAGGGAAAGAAACACAAAGCAACCAGTCTCCACTTTGAGTAGGGTGGTTCTTTCCCAGCTAACAGGGAACGTTCCCATAACTTTCACTAACGTTATGTATAAGTTATGTAAATGTTAGTAAAAACTTTACTGAAATAATGTTTCTGGAACGTTCTTATAATGTTTATAGAGTTAAAATACATTCTCGTAACATTGAGAGAAAAACGTTCTTAGAACAAAGTTTTTTAGAACGTGCTTGTAATGTTATTTGTTCTTGACTGATGTTCTCATAATGTCGAGTGAAAACGTTCCTAGAACAACGTTCATATAACGTCCTTGTGATGTTATTTGTTCTTGACTGATGTTCTCATACTATTGAGAGAAAACGTTCATAGAACAACATTCTCAGATACAAAAATATGTTCTTAGAATGTTTTTCTAACATTCCCATTAAGTTATGAAAACGTTATTTCTGAATGTTTTCCGAACGTTCCAAACAACAGTTTTTTTTTTTTTTTTTTAAGTATTAAAGTTTTCTCATTTTGGAAATGTTATGAAAACATAATTTTTGTAATGTTTTCTAAATGTTCAAAACATCCAGTTTAAAAAAAAAATGTTTTAAGAATGTTTTGTGTAAACATTTATACATAACTTTTAAAGAACGTTAGTGAACGCTATGGGAACGCTCTCTTTTGGTTATAAAAAAAAAAAACTATAATGTGCAGGGAACGTTCTGGAAAGCTCTCTTTAAAATATACTGTAAAATAAAACCTAAAAATAACCTGCAGGGAACGTTCTCAATTAAAAAAACTGGATGTTTTTTATGAAGATCATACAATCATGACCATGCCGATTACAGATATGTCACTCAGGCTTCACTAACGTGATTGGTACCATAGACTATAGGCTAGACCATAGACTGCCATCAAGGCCTCAATGAAGGGGATTATGTGAACAGAAAGGGGGTTCACAATGTAAATGTGCAGCCCAGTTACTATTGTGATTCTTAATATTCCAGATTAATAATATTATATCTAATAAAAAAAAGGCAGTTGACTAAAATCTTCCATATCACAAATGTGAAAGCAAAATGGCCAGGATCTGTGCATGACTGAAGAATTTTCAGAGATTCACATTTATGCACATTATTTGAAAGTGGTAAGGACAGTTCCACAATTAAATATCAAGCTCACTGTATTACATACACTTATGCTGATCCTAACAGAACTGCATTTTCTCATAGGTGATTATGACATGTTCCTGCCTGCAGACAGGTGTTTACCCAAACCAGTTACAGTGCAGCTCTAGTCAGGACAAGGGCACACAATGAAATTAACTTTGACTAACTAAAGGGAAAATGTCAGTGTCTGATAAGTCTGAGGGTTGCACACCTGACAGGGCCTGGGACATTGCTGCATGTGCCATATTACACAACACTGCCAAAAAAAACACAAGTGTTGGTGTATTGTGTAAAAGTGCACAAAAGAGGAAAACACAATGTCATTACAATGAACTACACTCGGGAAACATGTGATCAATAACTCATGGCAAAATATTTTTACATTAACATAAGTTTATCAGTTTTCACTTTCACGAGTCAAAGCAATTCATCATTACTCAAGATTTAACAGTTGAAATGACTATACAGCCTTAATTTAATGCAGCAAAAATTATTTTACAGTGTAGGAGAGTAAGATCTTTTCTTTCTTTTTTTTTTGTGCTTTTTTAATCAGACAACCATTAATTTAACAGTGCCTTTTATAAAAGAGAATATAATATAACTAAAAATGTACTTCACTTTTATTTGTTCCCATGTTCTAGTGTGGTGACTCTGACATTACAATGAACAAAGTAATTATGCAATTATTAAAATACAAAAATATAGGCTAATAAGTGATAAAAACATCTAACATGGCCACTTCTGACGGATTTAAATTGTCTGCTACTTTTTGCCAGCCCTCTCTCCTGGCTTTTGCAGACTTTGAGGTGTTCCCTGGCGTTTTGATTAAACATTAAAATTCCGAAAAAACTTCTACTATTAGTTCTTGCTCTGCTGAGGAGAAAAACTGAGCCCGCCCTTTGGCCACGCTGAGCAGCCAATAGCAGTGTTGCTGATCAATGTTTCTACTATCGATACATATCCCCTTTAACCCAGCGCATGAACACGCAATTATCTCAGATAACTCAATCCAGCGATACTAATCATATCCGGCAAGTGTGTTCGAAGAACCGAATTAGCCAGATCATGATTAGCACGATGATATCATCTTGGATGTGTAATTTGATCTCGGATGTAATAAGCAACGTACGAAGAACGAGCCCCTGATTGATTAGTGTAATGCATTAGGTTCAATCCCAGCTAACAAAGAACCCAACAAACACAGAACTTTCCCCCTAATGTTCCCATATGGTTCCCATTTGGTTATTGTTTTGGGATCTTTTTTTATAACCTAAAGAGAACTTTCAAGATCTTTCCCTGCAGGTTATTTTTAGGTTTTATTTTACAGTATATTTTAAAGAGAGCTTTCCAGAACGTTCCCTGCAAGTTTTTTTATAACCTTAAGAGAGCGTTCCCATAACGTTCACTAACGTTCTTTAAAAGTTATGTATAAATGTTTAGACAAAACATTCTTAAAATATTTTTAAAAAACTGGATGTTTTGAACGTTTAGAAAACATTAAAAAAATTACATTTTCATAACAGTTCCAAAATGATAAAATGTTCTTAAAATACTTTAAAAAAAACAGATGTTTGGAACGTTAAGAAAACATTCAGAAATAACGCTTTCATAACATTTCCAAAATGAAGAATTGAATGTTCCTTTAAACAAAGGAAACCTTATGTTCCTTTCACATAAAGAAAAAAACGTTCTAATACTTAAAAAAAAAAATAATGTTTTGAACGTTCAGAAAACATTCAGAGATAATGTTTTCATAACTTTATGGGAAGGTTAGAAAAACATTCTAAGAACATATTTTTGTATCTGAGAATGTTGTTCTATGAATGTTCTCAATGGTATGTTCTCAATAGTACCAATAGTTCTAAGAACTCTCAATAGTATGAGAACATCAGTCAAGAACAAATAACATCACAAGCACGTTCTATGAACGTTGTTATAAGAACGTTTTTACTCAACTTTATGAGAACATCACAAGGACGTTCAATCAACGTTTTTCTAAGAACGTTTTCACTCAACACCATGAGAACATCAGTCAACATTATGAGAATGTAACGTATTTTAAATCTAAACATTATAAGAACATTCCAGAAACATTATTTCAGGACAGTTTTTTACTAACATTTACATCACTTTTACATAACATTAGTGAAAGTTATGGGAACGTTCCCTGTTAGCTGGGTTTCTATTGTGTTGTTTTCCACATGTCTTGTTAGATTTGACTTGTCTAGTTGTATGTTTGAGTTTGTGTTCTTTTTTCTCTTGTGGTGGGGTTGTGTTTTTGGTTTAGAAAATGTAATTTTTCAACGTTTAAAAAACATTCAGAAATAACGTTTAAATAACATTTACAAAATGAGTGAATGGAATGTTTTCAATGTTTAAAAAACATTCCGAAATAATGGTTTCCTAACCTAATGGGAATGTTTAGCAAAACTTATTTTTGTTAGCTGGGAATGTTCCCTCAAATTTTTTTTTCTTGATGAGCGAAACTTTTCTCTATTAGGCGGACATTTTTCACCACCTGAGCAAAAACATTCTTTATACCAGACCTGTGCGGCGTACTGTAACTGTTCAAAATGCAGTTGTAACTTTTAACTTTAATGTGCCATTTCTATGTTATTTGACGTAACCTTGATTAAATCATATTTTTGAAAACAAGAAGTTAAATGAAGCAAGTCAAGTCAAGTCAAGTCAAGTCACCTTTACTTATACAGCGGTTTTTACAATACAGATTGTATCAAAGCAGCTTCACAGTGATAACATGAAAATAATACAACAAAATTTGATTCTAGAAGAAAATTGCGTTGAATATTAAATGTCCCCAAATAAGCAAGCCAAAAGCCAAGGCAACAGTGGAGGAACCAAAACTCCATCAGAGACAGAATGGAGAAAAAAACCTTGGGAGAACCCAGGCTCAGTCGGGGGCCAGTTCTCCTCTGGCCAACGAGCGAACAGTGTATGATTATGATCCAGGCAGCGTTACAGGTCAGAGGTCAGATTGGTCGTGTCGATGAAGCCTTCACAAGGCTGATGATTCCAATGAAGGACCTGCGCCTGGACATGATGACAACGCAGTTCTGAAGTCTCAACCAGTCTCTCCCTGTTTACTGAAGTCAGCTGGACCCCGGCCGTATCCAGATCAGATGGTGGACCTGCATCTGGACCTAACCATGATGCATCCCTGAAGTGCCGGATCTGGATACGGCGGACTGCAGTAAACCTTGGATAAACAGAGAGACTAATATTAGCGTAGACGCCATTCTTATGATGTAACGAGTACATCAGGATTTATGGGAAGTGTTCCCAGTTCCGGCTGACCTAATCTATGCAGCCTAACATTGAATTAAAAAAGTCTATAATGTATTATGTGTATGCTAGGTCAAAGAGATGTGTCTTTAATCTAGCTTTGAACTGACAGAGTGTGTCTGCTTCCCGGACAATGGTAGGAAGACTGTTCCAAAGTTTTGGTGCTAAATAGGAGAAGGATCTAGTCAAGTCAAGTCAAGTCAAGTTTATTTGTATAGCGCTTTTCACAATACAGATTGCATCAAAGCAGCTTCACAGTATTAAATTAAAATAATACAACAAAGTTTGTTTCAAGAGGAATTTATTGATTGATATAATTAAATTAAATATCCCCAAAATATCCCCAACTGAGCAAGCCAAAGGCAACAGTGGCAAGGAACCGAAAAACTCCATCAAGTGACCTAATGGTGTCCTAAAACTCCATCAGGTGCCTTAATGGAGAAAAAAAAACCTTGGGAGAACCCAGGCTCAGTCGGGGGCCAGTTCTCCTCTGGCATTGGATAGAGGCCGGATTGTAGTTTGAACTGTAGGATTATATGAATGCCTGGCTGAAGAGATGCGACTTTAATCTAGTTTTAAACTGGGAGAGCGAGTCTGAGCAACGAACAGTATCAGGAAGACTATTCCAGAGTTTTGGAGCCAAATGTGAAAATGCTCTCCCTCCTTTGGTGGTTCTGGATATCCTAGGTATGACCAAAAGCCTTGAATTTAGTGATCTCAAAGAGCGCGATGGATTATAGGGCGATAGAAGATCCGTTAAATAGACTGGAGCTAAGCCGTTTAGGGCTTTATAAGTCAGTAGCAATACCTTGTAATTAATACGGAACTTTATAGGTAACCAATGCAGTGATGATAAAATCGGTGTTATATGATCATATTTTCTTGATCTCGTAAGAACTCTAGCGGCGGCATTTTGGACTAACTGTAGCTTGTTTATTGAGGATGCAGGACAACCAGCTAATAAAGCATTACAGTAATCCAGTCTCGAGGTCATGAATGCATGAACTAACTTTTCTGCATCAGAAACTGATAGCATATTACGTAGCTTAGCAATGTTTCTAAGGTGGAAAAAGGCTGTTTTTGTAACATATGAAATATGATTTTCAAAAGATAGGTTGCAATCGAGTATAACACCCAGGTCTTTTACTTTAGAGGATAAAGTAACAGGACATCCTATGATGTTAAAGTTGTATTGTGCGAGGTTTTGTGGGCGGTTTTTTGAACCGATAAGTATTACCTCTGTCTTGTCTGGATTTAATAAAAGAAAATTACGCGTCATCCAATCTTTTATATCTTTAACACACTCTGTCAATTTGGAAAATGTAGCGTTTTCATCCGGCCGTGATGAAATATATATTTGAGTGTCATCAGCATAACAATGGAAACTAATTCCATGTTTCCTTATAATATTTCCAAGTGGCATCATATATATTGAAAATAACAGAGGGCCTAATACAGATCCCTGCGGCACTCCATAGTTTACTGGAGTTATGATCGATTTTTCTCCATTTAAATAGACAAAATGGTAGCGGTCAGATAGGTATGATTTGAACCAGCTTAGTGCTTGTCCTTGAACACCAGTATAATTTTGTAGTCGATCTAAGAGTATTGTGTGATCTATAGTATCGAACGCAGCACTAAGATCAAGTAAAACTAGTATTGAGATACAGCCTTGGTCAGAAGCTAAAAGTAAATCATTTGTGATTTTAACGAGCGCAGTTTCAGTGCTATGATGCGGTCTGAATCCAGACTGAAACTTTTCATAGATATCATTTTGTTGCAAGAAAGAGCCCAGTTGAGCGGACACCACTTTTTCTAATATTTTAGACATAAATGGAAGATTTGAAATGGGTCTATAATTTGCTAGATTATTATGATCTAATTGTGGTTTCTTAATGAGAGGTTTTATAACTGCCAGTTTAAATGTTCTTGGAACATGACCTAAAGATAAAGACGAGTTAATAATATTGAGGAGAGGCTCTTCCACTACAGGTAACACTTCTTTCAGTAGTTTAGTTGGTATAGGATCTAATAAACATGTTGTTGTTTTAGATGAAGTGATAAGTTTATTTAACTCTTTTTGTTCTATAGTTGTAAAGCACTGTAATTGTTCTTTCGGGGTGATAATTGAAGCTGAATTGTAAGGCGCGATTGAAGATTGAACGTTTATAATTGTGGTTCTGATGCTTTCTATTTTCTCAGTGAAGAAGTTCATGAAATCATTACTACTGAACTGTAACGGGATATTTTGTTCGGGTGACGTCTGTTTATTTGTTAGTCTAGCCACGGTGTTAAATAAAAACCTTGGATTATTTTGGTTGTTTTCTATTAGTTTGCGGAGGTGCTCAGCCCTGGCAGCTTTTAGGGCCTTTTTATAACGTGACATACTGTCTTTCCACGCGATTCTAAAGACCTCTAAATTAGTTTGTTTCCATTTACGCTCTAAAATACGGGTTTCTCTCTTTAAAACATGCGTAGTATTGTTATACCATGGTGCTTTATTTTTCTCTCTGACCTTTTTTAATTTAATAGGTGCAACCACATCCAATGTTCTAGAGAGAATGGTGCTCATAGTGCTAGTTAGTTCTTCTAGTTCATCTGTTTGTTTGGGTTCAGGCAGCAGCTGAGACAGATTAGATAAGCAATTTGAGAAATTATCTATGGTGGATGGGAGGATTGTTCTGCCTGGTTGATAACGCGACGCCGCATGACATATTACAGCAGTACGTAATATGCAAGTTACCATGTAGTGATCAGTGACTTCATCACTTTGTGGAATGATATCTATATCGGTTGGATCGGTTCCGTGTGATATAATTAAATCGAGTGTATGATTAAGACGATGAGTTGGTCCGGTGACGTTTTGCTTGACCCCAAATGAATTTAATAAATCTGTAAACGCAGCTCCTAACGCATCATTTGGATTATCTACGTGTATGTTAAAATCTCCAACAATTAATGCTTTATCGACATTGACTAATAGGTCTGAGAGAAAATCTGCAAACTCTTTTAGGAAATCAGCGTAAGGCCCTGGCGGTCTATATACGGTAGCCAAGGCTAGAGATAATAGGGATGTTTTTCTAACATCTAAGAGCGTAACATTTAGTACAAGTACTTCAAATGAAATAAACTTATAACCCGTTTTCTGAGTAACATTTAGAATATCTTTATAAATGGTTGCAACACCTCCGCCACGGCCAATCAGACGGGGCTCATGCTTATAACAGTATCCAGGAGGAGTAGACTCATTAATACCGAAATAATCATTTGGTTTAAGCCAGGTTTCAGTAAGGCAAAGTACATCGAAGCTATTATCTGTGACTATTTCATTTACAATAACTGCCTTAGGTGTGAGTGATCTAATGTTTAGAAGACCTAGCTTTAGAAATAGTTTTTGTTTACTAATAGCAACATTTTCTGTTTTAATAACAATTAGATTTTTCCTAGATCCTGCATTAGATTTATTATTTGATCTCACTAAACGAGGAATAGACACGGTTTCTATGCAATGTTCTACACTAGTATTTATATCAGTTGAATTGGTGCAGCAGAGACTATGATTTGGACTTTTGGTTACTAGTCTACCGCCAGCAGTCGATTTTGATATTCTAGGTATTAGTAACTGGCCGGAATTTTGAGATCGCAATAGACGTGAAGGACTATAATGCGTTAAGAGTTCGCTCAAGCACTGCGGAGCTAAACCATTTAGTGCTTTGTAATTCAATTCAATTCAAATTTATTTGTATAGCGCTTTTCACAATACATATTGTTTCAAAGCAGCTTTACAGAAAGTGCATTTCAGAAATGTACATAGAAAAATACAGTAAGTTAATCGTATTAATTTAGGGCATAACATATCGCCAGCGTTGAGTCGTCTCTTCACAGGCGTCGAGTCGTCTCTTCGCAGGCGTCGAGTCGTCTCTGCACGGGTGTTGGGGCATCTGAAGTCTCCATGGGAGGCTGGATACAAACTGGAGCTGACGAACTCTATTTACCTCGGGACTAGCATCCCAAGATAACAACAGAAAAGCAGATGGGAAATAATTACTGTAGCTGCTTTTCATAATATTAATGCATTTTTTGGACCAATAAGTAATACCTCCGTTTTATCTGAATTTAATAGCAGAAAATTACACGTCATCCAGTATTTTATATCTTTAACACACTCTGTCAATTTAGATAAATTAGTGTTTTCATCTGGTCATGATGAAATATATAATTGAGTGTCATCAGCATAACAGTGGAAACTAATTCCATGTTTTCTTATAATATTACCAAGTGGCAGCATATATATTGAGAATAGCAGAGGGCCTAACACAGATCCTTGCGGCACTCCATAGTTTACTGACGTTATCTTTGACTTTTCCCCATTTAAACAGACAAAATGGTGGCGGTCTGATAAGTACGATCTAAACCAGCTTAATGCCTGTCCATGAACACCAGTGTAGTTTTGTAGTCGATCTAAGAGTATTTTGTGATCTTTTGCGCCGTCTGAAGAAGCCTCTGCAGCGGGACGAGTCGCCTCTGAAGTCGCTGGCCGCGCCGCCTTCAACCGCCTTCCCGCCGCGCTATCCGGCACTCATATCCTTTTCTCTCTGCTGCGTGTGTGTTCGCCGCCGCGACACACACTGTCTAAAAGAGCTTGCGTCTTTTTAAAGATGCCATCCTGCGGCTCGTGCAGAGCCACACTCAGTGACGGGGACCGCCATGTTATCTGCGCTTCCTGCCTGGGTGAGGATCATGCAGTTCTCACGCTCGCTGACGGCGGCTGCCCTCATTGCGAGCTGTTGCCCATGGCGACTCTGAGGACTCGCCTGGCACTCTTCGCCGAGACTGCACCCCCGCCCGCTGTAGTGCCGCACCGTAAAAAGCGCCGTGCACAGCGGGTCCCGGAACCTTCCCCCACCCGCCCAAGCTCGCCCGCCAGCTTCACCGGTCTCGTCAGTGTCTCTTCCTGACGGACAGCCGCCGCCGTCTGCCGCCGCTTCCGTTGACGACGCTGATGAAAGAGCCGCGTCAGGGGAAGATGATTCCTGCTCTCTCCTGGCATCGGGCAGTGAGGATTGGGCGAGCTCTGCGGATCTCGCTCCATCTGCTCGCGCATCGTCAGGCAAGAGAGCCAGCATCGAGTCAGAGCTGATGCGTATACTCGCACAGGGCGCGGCGAGCCTCGGCCTCGAGTGGACTACGCCTGAGCAGCCTGCTCACAACCGGCTGGACGGATATTTTCTCCCTGGTGAGCGCGCTACCATTCGCTGCCGCCGGTCGAAGAAGCGATAGCCAACCACTTATGCCCGCCCTCTGCTGGAGGGCGCGCTAAGCTGGCGCTACCTTTTAAAGCTTGCCGCACTACGTCAAGCCTGCTCGGTTGCGCTTTCTCCGCCGCTGGGCAGGCTGCGTCAGCGCTGCACACTATGGCCACGTTGCAAATTTTCCAGGCCGATCTCCTCCGAAAGCTGGACGAGAAAGGACCAGATGCAATTTGCGTGCCAGACTTAAGAAGTGCTACGGACCTCGCTCTCCGCGCTACTAAGTCTGCTGCACAGGCCATAGGACGGAACATGGCCTCTCTCACCGTAGCTGAGAGACACCTGTGGCTGACGCTTTCCGAGATGTCTGAGTCTGAACGCGCCGCGTTCCTCGACGCTCCGCTGTCTCCCGCTGGCCTTTTCGGAACTTCCGTTAAGGATTTAGCGGAGTGGTTCGCAGAGGTGCAGAAAGCGTCACAGGCTATGAAGCACTTCCTACCGAAGCGCTTCAGTTCTGCAGCAGGCCGTGCAAGACCGTCTGCCCAGAGCTCTCAGCCTCCGCCCACCGCCGCCACTTCGCAGCGCCGACAGGCCCGAAGCGCGAGACCGCGCTCTCGCTCATCTGGCCGCCGCCCCGCCCCGCGTGGGCCGCGGCCCAGGCTTGCGGTGAAGCCAGAGGTCCCGAAGTCGTCCTAGCACGCCTAGGAAAACGACGGTGTACAAGTCCCGCTGCGGCCGGGCTTCCACCAAAACTCATTGCTCGTCCAGTTCCAAGAAATGTGACTGTTCCAGTGTATTTAGCAGCCAACAAGCCGGTCCCACTGCCCGCTTGCCTGCACACAAAAGCCGTTTTCACGGCTACCCAGATAAATCCCACAAAGAGCGTATTTTCTGGTGTCCCGGCCACGGCCGATGCTGTTATGAGTGTAGACAAAATGCCCACTGCCCAGTGCTCATTCCTACACACAAGCACAGCCCGTCACACAGGGCTCGCGCACATAAAATCGACCCAGCTCGATTGCGCATTAAACGTAGCAGATGTGCCCACTGCCCAGTGCCCACAATCACTACGTTCTGCATGTCTCCAGGTTTCTGTAAAAACGAAACCAGTGTGCATTCGCTCTGCCCAGGCGGACAATGCCGCTATTCCGCGCCCACATCCACACATAGACATGACAAATCCTACGGGATTCGCCCAGCCCCCCCCCTCTCGGTTTGCCACCGCAGAGGAGTCGAGCGCGGGCAATCTGCCCGCTGTCATCAGTGCGCCCTCTGCCTCAAATGTCATAAACGCGACGCTTATGTTGCGGCACACCGAAGCCCCCCGGTCGCCAAGCGACCAGCGCGCGCTTCGCATTCAACCCCTAGCCACCCGTGCAGATGCATGGGCGAGGCTGCCCGGGGTTTCGAAATGGGTGCTGAGAGCAGCGCATGTGCCAGGGCTCCTGAACGTAGGACCGGACAGACTGTCCAGGAACAATGTTCCGACAGGCGAGTGGTCTCTACACCCACACAGTCCAGCTGCTGTGGAAGAAATTCGGCAGAGCGGAGGTAGACCTGTTCGCGTCTCAAGAAAACGCTCACTGTCCAGAATTTTTCTCCAAGAGCAGGAACGCGCTGGCTCATGTTTGGCCCCGCCGCCCGCTCTATGCATTTCCTCCCATCTCTCTCCTGACTCAGGTGATAGAGCGGATCAGGGAAGAAGGATGCTCAGTGCTACTCGTAGCGCCGTTCTGGAAGAACCAGCCCTGGTTCCCAGTTCTGATGCAGCTAGAAAGCACCGCCCCATGGCCAGTGCCAGTGAGGAGGGACCTCCTCTCTCAGGCCAAGGGCTCGATTTGGCATCCGCGCCCAGAGCAGTGGTCCCTTCACGTTTGGGCCATCAACGGGTACCCGCTGACCTCCCAAGCGGAGTGTTAAACACGATCACGCAGGCTAGAGCTCCGTCTACGCGATGTCTCTATTCCTCAAAATGGTCAGTGTTCTCCAGCTGGTGCACGGCTCGTGGCGTGTCACCCCCGGACTGTGGGGTGACGGAGGTTCTCTCCTTCCTACAAGAGCTGTTGGATAAGGGCAGGACCCCTTCCACGCTCAAAGTTTATGTGGCGGCTATAGCAGCGTTCTCGAACGCAAAGCTTGGTCAGTCAATAGGAAGGAACGATCTAATCATCCGCTTCCTTAGAGGAGCTAAGAGACTGAATCCTCCCAGACCTCCCTCAGTCCCCGTATGGGACCTTTCCACGGTGCTAGAGGCCATGAAAGGTCACCCATTCGAGCCTTTGCAGACCATTGGTCTTAAACACCTGTCTTTCAAGACAGTGTTTCTTTTGGCTCTCGCTTCAGTGAAGCGCATAGGGGACTTACTCTCTCACTCTCTCAGTGAGTGCGACGTGCATGGAGTTTGGGCCTAATGACTCAAGAGTTATACTCAAACCCAGGCACGGGTACGTTTTTACTATCAGATTTAATGTTATACCTTGACAAACTATACATCATTAAAAAGATATAAGACTCAAGTTTCAGTATTTGACCACTATTGTATTCTGAGAAACTCATAGTGACAGTTATGTCTTAATTTGTGTCAGGAGTTATGAAATGAAAAAATGAGTGATACCTTTAATATGAATTATGCGCGTCAGTCTCTCCCATTCATAAAAAAACTCTGTGCTGTCGTCATGACAGCGATACACAAAACAACGTCCCTCAGGGCTTTAGCTCAAAAATATGCAGATTTGAAGAAATATTGATAGATTCTCATAGATTTAAATCATATTTCTATAGACAGGAATAATATTTATTGAATTTATACCCAAATGCGTCGATGTAATCTTTATGAGCATTTGGTACTCTGATTTACTGTGTTTTCAATTCATACCAGCAGCCTGAGGGCGCTATATGCACAGTAATAGTCCATATATGGAACATGAAGAAGAGCCATGATCATGTGACATTCCAGGACGTCACCAGAGAATGTCTAATATGGCAAGAAGTTTCACTCTCAGTACACTTCCGGCTTCTGAACTGGTTGCAGTTCCACTCTGATTCCATATGAGGGCGCTCACAGGACGAGTGCAGAATGAATGGAGGTCTATGGCGCTATACCCCTCAAAATACACTTTTCTCAGGATATAATTTTTTGTCTAGTAATTTGAATATTGTATTCGAAAGGAGATGCAAAGAAATTACACATTGCTGGGTGTTAGATTTGATTTAAAAAGTCTTTTAAATGGTCAATGACGTCATACACATCGTACGACCAGAGCTACTGCTTTATGGCAATCCTTCAGTCACTTTGGTGCTTTCGCGCTCTGCACTTTCTTTTCTCTCCAGGCATCGACAACACAGCTGACACAGGTAAACACACGTGCTAGAAGAGTTTTTGTTTTGTTTGTTTCTGGTCCCGCTTCGGATGCCACGATGCCATCAAGCGGTATCTCTGGTCGTAATCAGTCCGTCACTGACCAATCAGCGTTCATTAGCAGAATGCTAGCGTGTTATGGGCAACAACAACTCAACCTGTAAGAAATCGATAGGACATAAGTACTCGTTCATTCAACTTTCGACCTAAAACCCATGTTGAACTTGCAAAACCTACAATTAGATCTGAGATTTCTCAACGGCAATCGGGTGAAAGAGACAAATTTAGCCGTCTAGCCCCATAGACTCCCATTCATTCTGCACTCATGGCGATCGCCCCCAGTGGAACTCTGGTGGAACTACAACCAAAATTCGGTACAATAGGACTTAATAGGGAGTGGGCAGGCTCTCCGTAGACAGGCTCTGACGTCACTGATACACACAAAGCTAACAAGAGATCGCGCTGTAACATGCAGATACAGACGTTTTGAAGACAATAAACATGTTTGCAATGATATTTGAGTTACCTGTGTTTTCAATTCATACCAGCAGCCTGAGGGCGCTATATGCACAGTAATAGTCCATATATGGAACATGAAGAAGAGCCAATCATGTGACATTCCAGGAAGCCTCGAACACACACACAGCTAACAGAGATCGCGCTGTAACATGCAGATAAAGACGTTTTGAAGACAATAAACATGATTGCAATGATATCTGATTTGCCTGTGTTCTTTAAGCCATGCCAGGTATTTTCATAATAATAGATTATATTTATAATGTAATGCTAATCTATATAGACTTTATCATCGTGCAGAATACTATCCAATAGTATATTTTCTGTCTGATTTTTTTATCTGAAGCCACATTAGATCACAGAAGATTATTTAAAACACTCGACTTGAGTTAAAGTAAGTTTGGAGCACAAACATGGTTTTAATCTCATAAATTGTCGTGTATTGATGGTGTGCTAAGCTAACATGCTAGCTAGCCCTGGGTGCACCTGCCACCCAACTGTTATTCTTTTATGATTTTTTTCTAAATAGGATTGTTTACTGAAATGTTTCTTTATTCAAGAATGGCATTTGAGAAAAAAATTGAGAACTTTGATTAAAGGTAGGGTAGGTAATCCTGTTCAGAAACACTTTTTTTTATACTGGGTGAAATGGTCCTTCCATCCTGAGAGTAGTCAATACATTATGTGTTCAGAAAAAGGAATTAAAAAAATCAGACCTCTGTAGCAGCTGCAGGACAGTAAAAACTCTGACCAATCACTGCCATTCGGTGCGAATGTAAAGAACCAATCAGATGCCTTCATGTCTCGTGCCCGAGCCCCACTGCGCGCGCTGCCCGGCGTGCACTCATCACATGTCACCGTTCCCGAAAATATTCAGCTCAAAGCACCTGCATATGCAGTCAGCGAAGGCAAACAAGGCAAAAACTACTTCCTCGGACCCTGCCCGCACTCTTGAACGACCTCCTCTGCTTCGCCCTCAACCCCGGACCTGTCCTCGAACCGACGATGCGGTACTTGTCTCCGGACTCGGAGTGTACGTTAGTCTTCATTAGAGTCAACAATGTTTTCATCATGGAAACTCTTACATGCAAAACACCGTATATGTTATGAATCTTACACGAAATTCACCTTCATCACAGTGTAACTGATGGTAATGGAAAAACGTGTATCAATGCAACCTGTTTTTAGTTTTGCCTTATAAATATAGCTCGTTACCGAATGAAACTTTACCATTATCGATATGCTAGCTTGATAGTGAGTACTAAAAGAAATCTTATTTGTTTATATTCATAGTGATAAAGTTAGGTATTTTATTACATGTGATTCTGACATGATGTCACTGTATGTACTGCGCTCCTTCCTCTCCACTCGTCTCAGGTAATAAATGCGTCTTGTTCCAGCCTGAGCGTTTGGCGTCGCGCGTTCATGTGTTTTGGGGGCGTGGCTTTGGAAGGAGCTCAGAAGGGAGGGGGTGGGAGTGAATGGAAATAATGAGCTGTGTTTATTGCAGATTAAAAGGTCTACAGTCACTCGATTTTTATATTTTCTGTTTCAGAGTACTTACATTTTAATTATGTATTGGTATATAAAGACAGTTTAAACAAATTTGGAATGTTTTTTTTTAGAAAAATCCTACCTACCCTACCTTTAAAGAAATTAGGGTTTGAAACCCTATGAATAGCCTGTGAATAGCCAGTCGTTAGTAACTATAATGCAGACAAAAGAAATGCATATTTAGAGCCATAACCAGGCTGGAGAGGTGTGAATGTGTGCAGGGGGAGACTGAGACTGAATGGTCTCAGTTTGCACCACAAAACATTAGAGACAAAAGACTGAATGGATGCTTAGATGATGACTAAACATCAGTAGCATTTTAGCGTCTAATCAAGATAAAGTCACATGACATGATTTTGAAAAACATTTAACTAAATACAGAGTTTTAGACGTACCATCTTCAGATTTTAAATATAAAATGTTTAGACATATGACTTTAGCTGTAGTGCATTTCTAGATTGCTACAGTGCCAACTTCAATTTTATTTTCATGAGGATATTTCATAAAAATAAATTTCTAATAACTTTACAAAACTTTGAAGCTAATTATAAAAAAAATTTCATTATGCCAATAATTAATTCTACATTTACAATAAACTGCCAGGTGTCAGCTTTCAAATGAGATCATACTTGTGCTTTTAGTACAAAGGGATAATGAACTGTATCTGTTTCAGTTTGGGTATGTCATTTCTGGGGATTTTTCAAAAGTGGGGTTGCAGCTTAACAGGTTAAGAGCTTATGTGTCTCGCTCATCTGTCTTCAGACAGACGGAGCAACTCTTTGTTTCGTTTAGCGGACGCTCCAAGGGGCTGGCCGCGTCGAAACAGAGCCTATCCAGATGGATAGTTGACGCCATTGCGCTGGCATACACTTCCAAGGGCATGCAGTGTCCGTTGGGTGTCAGAGCGCACTCCACGAGAAGCATGGCTTCATCGTGGGCCTGGTCGAGTGGGATTGCCTTACAAGATATATGTATGGCGGAAGGCTGGGCCTCCCCGTCTACATTTATAAGGTTCTATAACCTAGAGGTTCCCGCCTTACAGGCCAGGCTGCTGTCGGTCTAAATGCACCAGTACTGTCTGTCCCGATGCTATTGGTTCAGCATACTGTGTCTGCTGAGCGCTGCCCAAAATTAAGGATAATTTTCTTGGCTTCAGTATCTCGTGGAAAAGGGATTTTCTCCTAGCGTAAGATACTTACGCAGTACTCGTTCCCTCTTCTAGAGAGAACCGAGGTTACGTTAGTAACCGAGTACGTTTCAGTGCTATGGTGCGGCCTGAATCCTGACTGAAATTTTTCATAGATATCATTTTCTTGCAAGAAAGAGCACAATTGTGTGGACACAACTTTTTCTAGTATTTTAGACATAAATGGAAGATTTGAAATGGGTCTGTAATTTGCTAGGTTAATATGATCTAATTGTGGTTTCTTAACCCCCTGAGGTCGGCGGTATCGCCGGCGATACCAGCTCACTTTTTTTTTATCAGTGTAAAAGAAACTCATAAATACTCTGTTGACTTTGATTTTCCATAGGAGTTTCATACATCAATCGATTCTGTTAAATGTGTATTATTTTTGTGTATACTCACAATAAAAACAAAGTGTTGTGCTTTTTGCCAAATAAAGAAAAATAAACACAAAGCGAGTTCTGCCTTCTCTCTGCCAGTGAAGTCCATTCTGAAACACGTCTGAAAATTAACCATAACTCAGCGAATACTCAGTCAAACAGGCATACAGACACACAGGCATGAAGCTTGAATTCTCTTCTTTAAAATGAAGTAATATAAAAAACAAATATTCTCATCTTGTGAAATCTGTATTAAAAGAGAATGATTCCAGTCAAGCTCATTACAGCCCATTCAAATGTAATGTGACCCGCCCACGGAGAGCGCGCGCTATTCAAACGCAAATGACTGAGGCAATCCGCGCAATCCTGTGAACGCCCCCCATATCAGCTCGAGAAAACACAAGTTTATTCAGATCATTACTTGTTTACACAGTCTCGCAGCGCTGTGAGGAATAATAATAATGGAAAATGTACCTCAGAAGTGCGGGTATATCGAGGAGCGAGCTGAGGAATACTGTAGTAAGTTTTTTTCCTTCTCACGTGAATCGGGTTTCTGTTTATGAATGAATGAACGGCAGAGATGCGCTGTTTACCACAGCTCGCAAAAAGACAGTTTAAATTTAAATCGCGTGTGTGAATGAATGATGATGTTTTAGCAAACTGTATTGCTATACTGAGATGAGTAAAAATCAACTGAAATATGTTGAAATAAAATGTAGGCTAAGCAACGTATTAAACTGTAGGCTATTTGTATAAGCAACGTATTAAACTGCAAATTAACATTTATTTGCCCTAATATTTCATAAAAACAACATTACAGTCAGGCGAAATATGAAAGACAACATTTTGTTGACTAGATTTGGGTACAGTTTTTACTGTAGAATATACTGCCACGTCAAATGAGCTTTTGTTTAGCAATTTCGATATATAAAATACTATTTTTGTCAAAAATAAAGTCATCAACTAAGATGTTAGCTGTTCCAATGTTGATTATATTCAAACTAATGAATACATAGATAAAATGTAGGCCTATAATCATTTTTTTTTTACAAAGAAAGAGTACACTTGAAATATTGTTGAAATTGTAATTATTGTTGTAATTGTAACCTTTTTAATAAAATAGCAAAACATATTTACAAGATAGATGTAAGCAAAATCTTAAATGGTCAATATAAGTCTTCTTCTAAATATATATTTTGTCCTTGCATTGTGGCTCAGTCAGTGTCACACCTGAATGAATGGCCAATTATGCAGAGTCATTACGCATAATGGGTGGGACATTGTAATCTCAGGTGTAAACCACTCCTCGTTCACGCCCCCCTCGCATATTGGCTTTCCAAGCAAAACGTACTCGGTTACCTAATGTAACCTCGGTTCTCTCTAGAAGAGGGAACGAGTATTGCGTAAGTTGCTTACGCTACAGGAAAGTTGTCTTTCTTCGAGATCTGAAGCCAAAAATTATCCTTAATTTTGTATTCATTGTCAACACAGTGCGGCAGCCGGCAGACCATGGCAGGCTGTATCAGCGTGCTCATTGGTTGCCCGGCAGCAACTGCTTAAGCCTACCAGTGAGCCCTGTATGACGCCACACCCTATCAGGGCGCTTCGCGCCCTCCACACCCTTCTAACCGTCAAGGTGGGTGTGGCCAGTGTGTATATAAGCAGGGCTCGTAGGCAAAAATTCTGGTTTTCATAGTCTGAAGCGCAAAAGCTCGTGGCGCGACACGGCCGGTTACGCAATACTCGCTCCCTCTTCTAGAGAGAACTGAGGTTACATTAGGTAACCGAGTACGTCCTCTTACATTTACATTTAGTCATTTAGCAGACGCCTTTATCCAAGGCGACTTACAAATTAGGACTAAATTCAGCGAGTCATCATAAAGAGGCAAGAGCAACAACAACGCAGGAAGTGCTCAAAATACGAAGTTCAGGTATTATTCAGAGTAGCATAAGCCTGATAAGTGGTGTTTTTTTTCTTTTTTTTTTTTTTTTCTATAAGGTTAAGTGCTCACGGAAGAGATTGGTTTTCAGCTGTTTTTTGAATGTTGTCAGGGATTCTGCATTCCGGATGAGGGTGGGGAGAGCGTTCCACCAGCATGGAACTGTGAATGACAATGTTCTGGAAAGTGATTTTGTGGCTTTCTGCGATGGAACCACGAGACGTCGCTCGTTGACCGATCGTAGGTGTCTGGTAGGGATGTAGACTCGTAGGAGTGAGTGAAAGTAGGAGGGAGCTGAGCCTGTGATAGTTCTGTAAGCAAGCGTCAGTGCCTTGAACTTGATGCGAGCAGCTAGAGGTAGCCAGTGCAGAGAGATGAACAGAGGAGTGACGTGGGCCCTATCGCGCTATCGAGCCCTATCGAGAGTTTACATTACGCGCTCCGCCGCTTTCAGGCGTTCCTGAACCTCCTCTTACGAGAGGTTCTCTCGTATTGCGTAAGTTGCTTACGCTACGGGAACCCATTGTCAACGCCGTGCGCGCAGAGCATCCAGTGCATGAGTCCCACGGAGACCGGGGAAAACAGCATGCCGAACAGGTGGCCGGTAAAGAAACGGGCCAACACATGTACAAAGCACTTCACTTCATATGAAAATAGAGCGGCACAGCTGGTCCATATATATCAATGTGAATGATGCGGCCAGTAGCACGGGCCCGCATAGTACATAAGCACATATAGGGGAAGAATAGAGCGGTCTCACCGGTCTATGTGCGGAGAAAATAACCTCAGCGCAACCGAGTGTAGGACAGGCTGCCAGCAGAGCGGGCCAGCACCGGTACACAGGCGCTTGTTGGGGAACAGAGCGGCATAGCCGGTCTGTGTAGAAAAACTCTCTTCTCTTGGTGCCATACCAGAAATATTTGCCAGTACGAGAATGTGGTCTGCGCATGAGCACCTGGGCAGAAGAACATACATGCCACTTATACTGACAACAGTTTAGCCTGCAAGGCGGGAACTTCCAGGTTATAAAACCTCACGAATGTTGATGGGGAGGCCCAACCCGCCGCCATACAAATATCGTGGATAGAAATTCCGCTGGACCAGGCCCACGAAGAGGCCATGCCTCTAGTGGATTAGGCTCTGATACCCAAAGGGCACTGCAGGTGTTTGGAGGCGTAAGCTGCTGCAATCGCGTCCACTATCCACCTGGACAAGCTCTGTTTCGAGGCAGCGAGACCTCTGGTGCGCCCGCCGAAAGAAACGAAGAGCTGCTCGGAACGCCTGAAAGTGGCGGAGCGCGTAATGTAAACTCTCAGCGCCCTAACAGGGCATAGGAGGTTATCACTGTCCCCGCTATCGGATGCTGGCAGAGCCGAAAGGGAGATGATTTGCGCCCTAAAGGGGGTACCAATCGCTTTGGGGATGTAACCGTGTCTCGGTCTGAGAATGACTTTAGAGTCATTCGGTCCGAACTCAAGACATGCAGGGCTAACAGATAGCGCGTGCAGATCCCCCACGCGTTTTACTGAAGACAGAGCTATCAGAAAAACGGTTTTGAGCGAAAGGTGTTTCAGATCCACGGATTCAAACGGTTCAAAGGGAAAAGCCTTCAGGGCCTCCAGGACCAAGGACAGATCCCAAATAGGAACCGAGGGGGGCCGCGGGGGATTCATCCGTCTGGCTCCTCTGAGGAAATGGATGACAAGCTCATTTCTTCCTATTGCACGGCTGCGCGTCGTCTCAGCGAACGCTGCAATAGCCGCCACATACACTTTGAGCGTGGAAGGGGACCTGCCCTTATCCAACAGCTCTTGAAGGAAGGAGAGCACCCGCGGAACCTCACATGTGCGTGGATCAACGCTCTTAGTAGCGCACCATTTAGCGAACACAAACCATTTAGATGCATAGAGCCGTCTCGTAGAGGGAGCTCTAGACTGCGTGATCGTGTTTACGACCCCTTCTGATAGGTCAACGGGTATCCGTTGATTATTCACGCATGCAGAGACCAGCGCTCTGGATGGCCTCTGGATGGCCTCTGAATGGGACCATTCTCCCGGGGGCTGTCTGGGCCGACATTCAGGTGGCCCGGCACGTGCGCGGCTCTCAGCGAGCGCAATGAGCGATGAGCCCATACGAGAAGGCGTTCTGTCAGTTTGCACAGGTTCCTGGATCTGACACCGCCCTGTCGGTTCACATAGGACACTATGGACATGTTGTCCGAGCGGACTAGCACACGGTGATCCCGTATAAATGGGAGAAAGCGCTTGAGCGCGTTCTCAACCACTATCATCTCCAAACAATTTATGTGGAGGCATTTCTCCTGGTCTGACCACAGGCCAAAGACCGGTTTGCCCTCGAAAAGAGCGCCCCAACCTGAGGTGGAAGCGTCTGTCGAGATAACTTTGCGGTGTGAGACGGCTCCCATTGTCACTCCCCACTGGTACCAGTCGGCCGCTAACCAGGGCTTCAGTGCTGAAACGCAGCTCTGAGTCACTCTGATTCGAATGCCGCCGGAAGCCCAGGCTCAATGAGGCATTCGGGCATTCAACCAGCGTTGTAGCGGGCGCATACGCAATAGACCCAGCTGAAGCACTGCTGCAGCTGAAGCCATACAACCCAGCATCCTCTGAAATGTCTTGAGAGGTGCGGTGCTGCCCGGCTGGAAAGACGCGGCCAGGCGTTGAATACAGCGTGAATCTCAAGAATGGCCTGTGACGGGGTATTATCTGGATCTGAAAGTACGCGTCTTTCAGATCGAGAGAGATAAACCAGTCTCTCGGGCGAATTTGCGCAAGGATCTGCCTGGTTGTAAGCATTTTGAACGGTCTTCTCATAAGAGCCTTGTTCAAATGTCTCAGATCCAATATTGGTCTGAGAGCTCCATCCTTCTTGGGAACGAGGAAATAACGGCTGTAAAAGCCCGTCTCGCTCATAGAAGGAGGTACCGGTTCTATAGCCCCTTTGCACAGGAGTGTCGCTATTTCTGCTCGAAGTAGATATGCTACTTCCCCATTCACTCTCGTCTCGGTACGCACATGAAAGCGCGGGGGGGCGGCGAGCGAACTGCAGAGTATAGCCCTCTTTTACTGTGCTTAGCACCCAATCTGACGCGCCTGGAATAGCTTCCCACGCTTTCGCGTGTGCAGCCAGGGGCAGAATGGCCTCCGAGCTCTGATTGCCGCGCGTCGCGGGCTCGAGAGCTCGAAACGGAGGCGCAGGCGTAGCGCACTTGGTGCTTATATACGGCGGCTCGCATGCAGCGATAGCTGGCCGTTTTACACACAGTGTCCCGGTGGCTTTGGACGGGGAACATATAGTGTGAGGCGCGACGCGCGAGGGCGGCGTAGGGGGGCGAGATGTTTGTTAGTGTGTGTGAGCGCTCGAGGGCGGGCACAGGACTTACATATAAAACCTGACCGGTTGTGAGAGGCCGTGTAACAAAGCGGGCAGTGGGTAGGTGTGGGCACGGGGAGGTGGACACGTGACCTACTTTCAGCACTCGAGCGGCTTTTGCCTGCTTTATTCAATTCAATTCAATTCAAATTTATTTGTATAGCGCTTTTCACAATACATATTGTTTCAAAGCAGCTTTACAGAAAGTGCATTTCAGAAATGTACATAGAGAAATACAGTTAGTTAATCATGTATTGATTTAGGGCATAAACATATCGCCAGCGTCGAGTCTTCTCTTCACAGGCGTCGAGTCGTCTCTTCACGGGCGTCGAGTCGTCTCTTCACGGGCTTCGAGTCGTCTCTTCACGGGCGTCGAGTCGTCTCTTCACGGGCGTCGAGTCGTCTCTTCACGGGCGTCGAGTTGTCTCTTCACGGGCGTCGAGTTGTCTCTTCACGGGCGTCGAGTCGTCTCTGCACAGGTGTTGGGGCATCTGTAGTTTCCATGAGAGGCTGGATACAAACTGGAGCTGACGATCTGTATTTACCTCGGGACTAGCGTCCCGAGATAACAACAGAAAAGCAGATGGGAAATAATTAGCGTAGCTGCTGTTCATAATATTAATGCATTCAATCTGATTCAACTGTAGTATAAAAGGTAAGTATTATGTGAATGCTTGTCTAAAGAGATGCGTCTTTAATCTAGTTTTAAACTGGGACAACGAGTCTGAGACTCGAACAATATCAGGAAGGCCATTCCAGAGTTTAGGAGCTAAATGTGAAAACACCCTCCCTCCTTTAGTGGACTTAGATATCCTAGGAATGACCAGAAGCCTCGAATTTAGTGATCTTAAAGAGCGCGATGGATTGTAGGGCGATAGAAGATCCGTTAAATACAGGGGAGCTAAACCATTTAGGGCTTTATAGGTCAGTAGTAATACTTTGTAATTGATACGGAACTTTATAGGTAACCAGTGTAGAGATGATAGAATTGGTGTTATATGATCATATTTTCTTGATCTAGTAAGAACTCTAGCGGCGGCATTTTGCACTAACTGAAGCTTGTTTATTGAGGATGCAGGACAACCAGCTAATAAAGCATTACAGTAATCTAGTCTCAAGGTCATGAATGCATGAACTAATTTTTCTGCATCAGAAACAGATAGCATGTTACGTAGCTTAGCAATGTTTCTAAGGTGGAAAAAGGCTGTTCTTGTAACATATGAAATATGATTTTCAAAAGACAGGTTGCAGTCTAATATAACACCCAGGTCTTTTACTGTAGTGGATAAAGTAACAGGACACCCTTCTAAATTAAAGTTGTATTGTAAGAGGTTTTGTGGGCAGTTTTTTGGACTAAGTAATACCTCCGTTTTATCTGAATTTAATAGCAGAAAATTACACGTCATCCAGTATTTTATATCTTTAACACATTCTGTCAATTTAGATAATTTATTGTTTTCATCTGGTCGTGATGAAATATAGATTTGAGTGTCATCAGCATAACAGTGGAAATTAATTCCATGTTTTCTTATAATATTACCAAGTGGCAGCATGTATATTGAGAATAGCAGAGGGCCTAACACAGATCCTTGCGGCACTCCATAGTTTACTGAAGTTATCTTCGATTTTTCCCCATTTAAATAGACAAAATGGTAACGGTCAGATAAGTACGATCTGAACCAGTTTAATGCCTGTCCCTGAACACCAGTGTAGTTTTGTAGTCTATCTAAGAGTATTTTGTGATCTATAGTATCGAACGCAGCACTAAGATCAAGTAAAACTAGTATTGAGATACAGCCTTGGTCAGAAGCTAAAAGTAAATCATTTGTGATTTTAACGAGCGCAGTTTCAGTGCTATGGTGCGGCCTGAATCCTGACTGAAATTTTTCATAGATATCATTTTCTTGCAAGAAAGAGCCCAGTTGAGCGGACACAACTTTTTCTAGTATTTTAGACATAAATGGAAGATTTGAAATGGGTCTGTAATTTGCTAGATTATTATGATCTAATTGTGGTTTCTTAATAAGAGGTTTTATAACTGCCAACTTGAATATTCTTGGAACATGACCTAAAGATAAAGACGAGTTAATAATATTGAGATGAGGCTCTTCCACTATAGGTAACACTTCTTTCAGTAGTTTAGTGGGTATTGGATCTAATAAACATGTTGTTGTTTTAGATGAAGTGATAAGTTTATTTAGCTCTTCCTGTCCTATAGTAGTAAAGCGGAGTAGTTGTTCTTGAGGGATAATTGAGGCTGAATCATAAGACACCATTAAAGATTGTACATTTACAATTGTGTTTCTGATGCTTTCTATTTTCTCAGTGAAGAACTTCATAAAATCATTACTACTAAACTGTAACGGAATATTTTTCTCAGGTAATGTCTGTTTATTTGTTAGTCTAGCCACGGTGTTAAATAAAAACCTTGGATTATTTTGGTTATTTTCTATTAGTTTGTGGAGGTGCTCAGCCCTGGCTGCTTTTAGGGCCTTTTTATAACGTGACATACTGTCTTTCCACGCGATTCTAAAGACCTCTAAATTAGTTTGTTTCCATTTACGCTCTAAATTACGAGTTTCTCTCTTGATAACATGCGTAGCACTGTTGTACCATGGTGCTTTCGTTTTCTCTCTAACCTTTTTTAATCTAATTGGTGCAACGATGTCTAATGTACTAGAGAAAATGGTGCTCATAGTGCTAGTCATTTCCTCTAGTTCATCTGTTTGTTTGGGTTCACTGAGCAACTGAGATAGATCAGGTAAGCTATTTGAGAATCTATCTATAGTGGTTGGAAGGATTGTTCTGCCTGGTCGATAACGTGGCGCAACATGACAAATTTCAGCAGTACGTAGTATGCAAGTGACCATGTAATGGTCAGTGACTTCATCACTTTGCGGTATAATATCTATATCGGTTGGATTGGTTCCATGTGATATAATTAAATCTAGCGTATGATTAAGACGATGAGTGGGACCAGTGACGTTTTGCTTGACCCCAAAGGAGTTTAATAAATCTGTAAACGCAGCCCCTAACGCATCATTTGTGTTATCTATGTGTATGTTAAAATCTCCAACAATTAATGCTTTATCGACATTGACCAATAGATCTGAGAGAAAGTCTGCAAACTCTTTTAGGAAATCAGCGTAAGGCCCTGGCGGTCTATATACAGTAGCCAAGGCTAGAGATAATAGGGATTTCTTTCTTACATCTAAGAGAGTAACATTTAGCACAAGTACTTCAAACTAATTAAACCTGTGACCTGTTTTCTGGGTAACATTAAGAATATCTTTATAGATTGTTGCAACACCACCGCCACGACCAATCAGACGGGGCTCATGCTTATAACAGTATCCAGGAGGAGTAGACTCATTAAGACAGAAATAATCATTTGGTTTAAGCCAGGTTTCAGTAAGGCAAAGTACATCGAAACTATTATCTGTGACCATTTCATTCACAATAACCGCCTTAGGTGTGAGTGATCTAATGTTTAGAAGACCTAGCTTTATAAATTGTTTTTGTACACTAATATTGAGATTTTCTGGTTTAATCACAATTAGATTTTTCCTAGATTCTACAGTAGATTTAATGTTTGACCTCACTAAACGAGGAATAGACACAGTTTCAATATAATGTTCTACATTGGTACTTATATCAATTAAGTTTGGACAGCAAAGAGTGTGATTTGGACTTTGACTTACTAGTCATATGGTGTGTAGCGTCTTGGAGATGTTGTCCGACAGAAGAGCCGCTCCGATTCTGCTGGGGTGAAGGCCATCAGCACGGAAGAGCCTAGGTCGCTCCCAGAACAGATTCCAATTATTTACAAAGAGCAGTTTCTGTTCATTACACCATGACATTAACCATTCATTTAGAGCAAATAATCTACTGAACCTTTCATGTCCTAGTCGGTACGTGGGAAGCGGTCCAGACACGATGATCGTTGTTTCAGGCGATGTGCTGCGTACCGTCTCGATCAGGCTCCTGTAGTCCTTCTTCAACACCTCCGTCTGCCGCAACCTGATGTCGTTCGTTCCCGCGTGCAGCACGACAGCTCTGATGCACTCGTCACCGTTCAGGATCTCGGGGACCTGCGCAGCGACATCAAGAACACGAGCACCAGGAAAGCAGTGAGTGCGCACCTTACCTTTACGGTGGCGTGGACATGCCGGACGATGGAACTGCCGATGATCACAGCGTCGCGTTCCGTCTCGCGTAGAGGGGAGAAGCGGTTCCGTGTGGAGATCTCGAAGGCCGGAAGGGGCGGAGAGGTCCTTGCTCTGGTCCGGGCTCGCGTCTTCCGCTGTGGAATCACCCAGGGTCCATGGTGTTGTGTCGGTACCGGAGTGAATGAAACTAGGGATGATCGCGTCCTGGGCAGAGAAACACACGGAGTAGACGAGGTCGGAGTAAAAAGGTTAACGTTACTAACCACTGACTTGTGAGCATCGGCGCGTGATGTTTCAAGCGCGGATCGCCGATCTCGCAGTTCGGCCTGTCTCTCTAGTAGGTCGCGGATCTGCTTCTCCACGGATTCCAGCTCTAACTGCACAGAATGCAGCTCGAACGTGTCCTCACCTGCACTCAAAGGTAACGTTAGACACACATCCGTTATATTCGCCATTATAGCAGATGTGCTATGATGGCGAATTATAGCTTTCAGTGATACGGGTGTAAATAAGACGATCGATTGGCGCGACCACGCGTGCAATGCTAGCGGCTGAGGCTAGTAGCGGAAGTTTGGATATAAGTAGCGATATCAAGGCAATCCGATTGTTTTTTAAAGAGAATAGTATTCCAGATATGTTCACACGCTATAAAAATTAAAAAGTTCGTTTGTAAAAGAGTGTAAAGAAGAAAATCAAGGTTTCTGAATTAATTAGACGGAGCCCCAAACACAACAACGCACTCAGTCTTTATGAGAGTGGGCTCTGTGAGAGACACGGGATTTATGGTGCTTGTGTACAGGGGTGAACACGGCAGCGTGGGCACACTTACTCCACTTGAAACAGATACGGCGTGAGCCGTGTAACCAGACATTGTACTCTTTTTGAGATTTCTCTGGGTCGCCGTGAAAACGGCGGTTGTGTGCAGGCGAGAGGGTAGATTTACCGGCTCGTTGGCTGCAAAGTGAGCGTCTGCAGTAACCGTGGCAATGGGGACTGGCAGCGCGTGAAGCTTTGACGGTGGTCCGGCCGCAGCGGGACTCAGCCGTCGCTTCTTTTCTCGGGCTAGGAGGACTTAGCGGGCTCAGGTTTCACCGTAATCCTCTACCGGGGTCCCCGTCAACCTGAGAGAGCGTCGATGAAGCGTGGGAAGAGACTCTCGCGGAGAAAGGTGCATTCCACGATTTAGAAAGCTCGCTGTGGAGCTCTGGCAGGAAGGGTGTGGTTCTGGACGCTGGCGAGTGGCGGCGGCGATGTAGAAAGCAGCCGTCGAGTCTGTTGGGTGCTGGCTCCTTAGGAGGAGACCACTCGAGGCCCAGCTGGTCAACGGCCGCTGCTCAAAATATGACCGCCGCTCAGGCCTGCACTGGCTTTCCACAAAAATAAATGACGTGGAGCAATTTGGCTGTATTGCGTGTTTATGTATATACCTAAAAAAAGTAGTAGTATGTGCATGTCTGTCTGTGTGTGTGTGTTTGTGTATGTGTGTGTCTGTGTGTGTGTGTGTCTGTCAACACCCTTCGCTCAACACCACCATCTACAGGCCGATGAGTGTACAGTCACTAAATATGCACATAAATGAATTTATTTTATACCCCCCCCATGGATGAAATTCTACGAAACTTAGCATACCCCCAGAGGATGTCAAGTTAATCATACACATGAAATATGGTGCAGTTCTGAACATCTCAACTGAAGATAGGGGCGATTAAAGCAGAATAATATTGCATTTTCATTTTTTATGGGAGGGGCGCAAATCACAAATGAGTGATTATGGGCTAGGTTGATGTGGGCCCTTAAGACCAACATACCATAAAAATTTCTTCATCCTCGGTTCCACGGTTCAAGTAGTTATTTAGGAAAAACTGCATTTTTTGGGTTTGGGGGGGCCCAACGCGGGGGGGGAGTGGCCCCCGGGGACCAAACGAAATTTTTCCGTAAAAGTCTAGTGGGGCTACATGCCCACCAAATTTCATGTTCCCCGGTGTTTCGGTGTCCCTGGTATCGTTGACGAAAAATTCAGTAGATGACGAAAAAAAAAGAAAAAAAAACCTTTGACAATCCCTATATGACCGCTTTCGCTAGCTACGCTACGCTAGCAGCGGTCATAATTAGGGCTGGGTAAAAGAAATTTGATTTCTCGATTTTATTCGATTCTCATTTTTACGAAACAATATCGATTCTTAAATCCCAAGAATCGATTAGTCACCCACAGTAGTCAGGGGGCCAATTCTGAAAAGGGCTTCCATTAAGACTTTTGCGGACATGTTTTGGTACAAGCTGTCACCCTATTTTTTTCGTTAGAAGACACCCATAGGTAAGATATTAGGGTGGTTGTCAAGCAGAATTTTTTTTTTTTTTTGACTTGTACAAGCAATTTCAGGCCAATTTTTTGGCTTCCTGCTCAACACGACATGCCAACAGTAAATGTTGAATATCTCCACAACCACAAGGACCATATTCATAAAAATGGTATCAAATGAAAGCCAACACTCATGGGATGTCTGCTGAAGTGTCAGAATGAACATTTATTGTACAGTGTAAGAGACAACAGAACTAGAACATGAAAAAAACAATCTCCGCCTAAAGAGAACCAGATTTCAAAGTGAATATCAGCTTGGAAACATAACCTAGCATCCCAAAACCTCTATCAATCAGTACCCATATCTATGGGAATGAGTCAAGCCAAGTTTAAAGCTTGTAGGGAGAGACAGTGCAATGCTGCACAAGTTATAATTCTTTAATGCCAAGGCGGAAATTTAGAGCTGTAGATGATGGTCTATGGTGCTATTTGACTTAATTAGTGTACCAGGTTGTAACACAAATTATATTTAATTCACATATCACTATAGTTATTAATTCCATCCTAACAAAACTGCTCTCTCACTTCTTTAGGGTTAGGGGTTAGTAACTAGTTAGTAGTAATAAGTATGTAATAGTCGTATGGCAAAGGTATGTTTTTCCCCATCAAAGCAGTGGCTCTCAGGTTGGCAGAGGTTGGCTCTCAGGTTGTCAGTCTCATCCCTTTGAGACTGAATGGATTGAATAAGCAAGGTCAAGCTAAGCGCAATGCAAATAATGGTGTGTGTCTATTATATTGCAAAAATATTGCACAATATTATACTACAGGGTGGGCCATTTATATGCATACACCGTAATACACTCTTTAAAAATGGCGGCGCGCACAGATGCAGCGGCTTTGAGCTCTCGGTTTCAGTGTTTTGTATTTGTAATGCTATGGTTGTTAATGTGTGTAAGAGGGAATATGAGAGAGATAAAACATTCCTACACACTAGCCATGCTGAGAAAAGTGGGATTCTCATCTCGGGTTGATATCACATTGGAGTTCCAGCGGCGTCACAACATTCCGCTGGGTATAGCGAGAACGCCGGGCTCACCCTGGATTGTTGTCGGGTCTGTGAGACGGCGGAGGCGGCGCAGAGAGCGGAGGCAGAAGCGAGGCTGCAGGGGCGGTCTATTAGTTCGACTAAGGAAACAGCCCTACAAACCCTCGCTGCCAAGCATCTTCCTTACAAACGCCAGGTCTATCGTCAATAAAACTGACGAACTGGAGTTACTAACGGCAAACAACCAAAATATCAGGAACTGCAGTGTGATGATTGTCACGGAAACCTGGCTTCACCCGCTCATCCCGGACTCGGCCGTTCAGCTAACCAGCCGCTGCATGCACCGATTTGACAGGACAATAAGCTCCGGTAAGAGCAAAGGAGGGGGGCTTTGTATCTATGTTCATTTGGATTGGTGTACTAGTAGCAGGGTCATACATACACAGTGCACACCGGATTTAGAAGTAATGACTGTACAATGTAGACCTTTTTACATGCCCAGAGAGCTCACAACAGTGATTATAGCTGCCGTGTACATTCCACCTAATGCTAATGTTAGCACAGCGCTCTCTCAGCTATATATCATTATAAATAAACAAATGCAGGCTCATCCAGAGGGAGCTTTTATTGTGGCAGGGGACTTCAATCAAGCCTGCCTCAAGTCTGTGCTTCCTAACTTTGTACAGTATGTACGGTGCTCAACCAGGGGGAATAACATACTAGATCACGTCTATTCTAACTTGAAGCAAGCCTTCAGGACAGTACCCCTCCCACATTTGGGCATGTCGGACCATCTTTCACTGTTCCTGGTCCCTGCATACACCCCCCTCAGGAGGAAATCAAAACCTGCCATAAAGAATGTTCAAACCTGGCCTGATGGAGCACTCTCTCAGCTCCAAGATTGCTTTGAGCGTACAGAGTGGAGCATATTTGAGCAACTCGATCTACAGGAGCGCACAGAGACTGTACTGTTCTACATAAAAAGCTGTACTGATAATGTCACAGAGGAGAAGCGCATCCGGATTTATCCTAACCAAAAACCTTGGATGACTTCGAACGTCCGGACACTCCTGAGAAACCGTAACTATGCTTTCAAGTCAGGTGATAAAGATCAGTACAGGTTGGCGAGGGCAGAACTGCGGAGAGGCATTAAAGCTGCTAAGACGGCCTACAAAAGGAAAGTGGAAGAACATCTCGTCAATAACAACTCAAGGATGGTGTGGCAGGGGCTACAGAGCATAACCAACTACAAAGGCCCCTCACCTGTCGCTACCATCACCGATGTATCACTGGCTGAGAAATTGAATATTTTCTTTTCCCGCTTCGAGAATGAGGCACCACACACAGCAGCGCAATCACCACAGACCTTCAGTCACAGCACACTGACACTCCAGGAGCATCAGGTGAGGCAGGTGTTGAAGACTGTGAACTCAAATAAAGCAGCTGGTCCGGATGGGGTACTTGGTAAAGTACTTTTTGCCTGTGCCGACCAGCTAGTGGGAGTTTTGACTAGGCTGTTCAACCTCTCACTGTCCCAGGCTACCATCCCTCAGTGCCTGAAGTCATCTACCATCATACCTGTTCCAAAGTCCTCGGTTCCAAAGTGTCTAAATGACTATAGACCTATCGCTTTAACATCAGTTGTTATGAAATGCTTTGAGAGGCTCATTTTGCAGCACATCAAGTCCTGGCTTCCCCCAAACTTAGATCCATATCAGTTTGCATATACAGAAAACAGATCGACGGAGGATGCCATCAATACAGCTCTACATACAGCACTTAGCCACCTGGAGCAGCCAAGGAGTTATGTCAGGATGCAGTTTATAGATTACAGCTCGGCATTTAACACCATTGTTCCTGATATCCTAGTGGATAAGCTGACCACCATCGCTATCCCCCCTTCCATTTGTGCCTGGATTAAGAACTTCTTGACTGACCGCCCTCAAACGGTTAAGGTAGGCACCACCTGCTCCTCTACCCTGTCTCTCAGCACAGGCTCTCCCCAGGGCTGTGTGCTGAGCCCTATCCTGTATTCTCTGTATACGTTTGACTGTACATCTATACACTCCTCAAATACCATCATTAAATTTGCCGATGATACTACGCTCATCGGTCTCATCAGCGGAGGGGACGAGTCTGCATACAGGGACGAGGTAAACATGTTGGTTGACTGGTGCTCTAAACATAACCTACTGCTTAACACCAGTAAAACCAAAGAAATGGTTATAGACTTCAGGAAAAACAAGGGGGAACCAGATCCACTGATCATCAATGGGGATTGTGTTCAGCGTGTTTCGTCTTATAAATTTCTAGGTACACACATAACCGACGATCTCTCCTGGTCTGCTAACACTTCTGCTGTGGTAAAAAAGGCTAGGCAACGACTCCATTTTCTAAGGATACTTAGAAGAAACCAACTAGAAGAGAAACTGTTAGTGGCCTTTTACCGCAGCACTATCGAGAGTGTTCTGTCATATGGTATTACGGCCTGGTATGCCAACTGTAAAATAGCGGATAGGAAAAACCTGCAGAGGGTCATACGGACGGCACAATACATCACTGGCAGTCGCCTACCCTCACTGGAAGATATCGCCAGCATGCGGTGTCTCAGAAGAGCTAAGGCTATTACTGCCGACTCCTCACACCCAGGTCAACACCTTTTCAACCTCCTGCCCTCTGGCAGAAGATACAGGTGCATTAAGTGCAGGACCAATAGACTGAAAAATAGCTTTTATCCTTGGGCCATCAGGACACTGAATTCATAACACATGTGGACAATATGGAGTGAGCTGTAGTCTCTGTCTTATATATTCTTATATTCTGTCTTCTTATATTTTTATATATTTATTATATATTGTTTTAACAATTGGTATATTTATTATGCACTGGCCGTAGAGCATTGTAATTTCATTGTATACTCGTTATACATTGACAATAAAGATTCTTATTCTTATTCTTATTCTTATTCTTATAACATGGGAATGGTTGGTGATATTAAAGTCCTGTTTGTGGCACATTAGTATATGTCATGGTCACCACCCATCTTGAGGAGTTTGCCCCCTCACATATACTAATGTGCCACAAACAGGACTTTAATATCACCAACCATTCCCATGTTATTACGGTGTATCCATATAAATGGCCCACCCTGTACAATAATCTCCAGAAAAATCACTTCAATCAAAGGGCTTTATCTTGGCTGTATTTTCCATATTTGTCTTGACAAATGAAACATTTTTCCCAATCAATATCTCTTCCTATTTGTTTTTCTTTGGACGCTAGGCTTACAGCTCCCTCTGGATCCATGTTATCTCACCTGAAGGCAAAGAAATTTTTCACTACACTAGTCAGGGGTGCGTTTCCGTACAACTATACAGCTTGCTGCTTAACTACCATAGTATGATGCATCGTTGGAGAAATCACGACTGTTTCCCGAAACCGTCTGTCGCAAAGTATCGTTCAACCACGTTGGTTTATGACGTCTCGCACGTGGTGGACTAATAACTTATTTTAATGAATCTGTTTGAGATCGAATTAACGCTAGATTTTGTCATATAAGTTACAGACATGGCATCTGAAGACCATTTCTAAATTTTCTCAGTTATTTTGCTTTATTACCAGACTCAATATTTGGCTCGTTCTTACATAGTAGAGCACGTTCGCACATGCGCAGTCTTCAAAAACGGTGCTTTAAATCTCTTGACAAACTAAAAGACGTAAATTACATTTGTATGTATTCTAAATAAATAACACGGGTTGTACTGAATGTCAGCTTTCTTATTTTGCTAAAGATAAGGATTTATTCAGTCTACATCTCATGTAAACTAGAAACTATGCTTCTAACGACAGCTCGAGAGCTGAATGTCAGAATGGGAAAGAAAGGTGATTTAAGCAATTTTGAGCATGGCATGGTTGTTGGTGCCAGACGGGCCGGTCTGAGTATTTCACAATCTGCTCAGTTACTGGGATTTTCACACACAACCATTTCTAGGGTTTACAAAGAATGGTGTGAAAAGGGAAAAACATCCAGTATGCGGCAGTCCTGTGGGCGAAAATGCCTTGTTGATGCTAGAGGTCAGAGGAGAATGGGCCGACTGATTCAAGCTGATAGAAGAGCAACTTTGACTGAAATAACCACTCGTTACAACCGAGGTATGCAGCAAAGCATTTGTGAAGCCACAACACGCACAACCTTGAGGCGGATGGGCTACAACAGCAGAAGACCCCACCGGGTACCACTCATCTCCACTACAAATAGGAAAAAGGCTACAATTTGCACAAGCTCACCAAAATTGAACAGTTGAAGACTGGAAAAATGTTGCCTGGTATGATGAGTCTCGATTTCTGTTGAGACATTCAGATGGTAGAGTCAGAATTTGGCATAAACAGAATGAGAACATGGATCCATCATGCCTTGTTACCACTGTGCAGGCTGGTGGTGGTGGTGTAATGGTGTGGGGGATGTTTTCTTGGCACACTTTAGGCCCCTTAGTGCCAATTGGGCATCGTTTAAATGCCACGGCCTACCTGAGCATTGTTTCTGACCATGTCCATCCCTTTATGACCACCATGTACCCATCCTCTGATGGCTACTTCCAGCAGGATAATGCACCATGTCACAAAGCTCGAATCATTTCAAATTGGTTTCTTGAACATGACAATGAGTTCACTGTACTAAAATGGCCCCCACAGTCACCAGATCTCAACCCAATAGAGCATCTTTGGGATGTGGTGGAACGGGAGCTTCGTGCCCTGGATGTGCATCCCACAAATCTCCATCAACTGCAAGATGCTATCCTATCAATATGGGCCAACATTTCTAAAGAATGCTTTCAGCACCTTGTTGAATCAATGCCACGTAGAATTAAGGCAGTTCTGAAGGTCGAAAGGGGGTCAAACACAGTATTAGTATGGTGTTCCTAATAATCCTTTAGGTGAGTGTATGTCTGGTAAGTATATAGCTAGTTGGAAAACAGTTTAGCTTACCTGTTTCTGGCAACATTTGATGGTAGAATGGTAGAATCTTGAGGTAAATGTTTGTGTAGACAAATTGATCAAGTTAATCTGTTGTGTGATTGTGTGATTCACTCCTTTATAAAGTTTTGTTCAGACTGTACTGTTGACACCTGCTGTGATCATCTTCTCTGGATCTGCTGCCTCAATCTGCTGCCAAATCACAGCTGCGCTGACACAACAGTGCCCCTTGTGGTGTGATACTCTTGTGGTATTTACTGATTATTATTATTTAATGATCATGCTTGCACATAAGTTGGATTATATTGCACATTTGCCCAAAATTACAATAGGTAACATGGAAGAAAATGGAAGCACTTTGAGAAAAAAATCCGCTTTTACCACTTTTAAGAATATAGTGTTAAAATGGACAAAGAAACATTTTCTAAGCTGACAACCTGGCTAGAACACATGTTGAGGGGTTAAATATTAATACTGGATAGGTTGTATACTTGTACCAAAAAGTGTCCAACAAAGTTTTAATATCAGTTTTGGCCCCCTGACTACAGCGCATCCCATCCAATAAATCGCAATAATCTTTGTGCTTTGTTACTATTGATATGAAACAAAGTCTCAAATTTCAAATTAGTATAAATATGGAAATAATATATATAGTAATGGAAATGAAACACTTTATAATAACTGCATGCTATTAATCATTAGCTAAGCATTCGTTAACAGTTAATCAATCATTATAAAGCATCAATAAACATTAATAAGCAGTTTATAAATACAGCAATAAATGCTTTATTCTTGATTTATAAGCATATCTATAATGTGTTTAATAATTGTATTTTCATACTTTATTAATGATCAATTTATCATTTCTAAATGAAGCATTGCATTATTTACAAACCAGTTATTTAGGAGTTGCCAGTGGTCCATAAGATCACTTAGAAAGTAAAAGTAAACTATTTAAATGTACATTCAAACATCTTATTTTTCAGACGTATAGTAATGGTTGCTTAGTGTGTTAATAAATGTTTTTTTAACATGTATTTCTACTGTAATTCATGATTAATTCAGGTAGTTATAAAGCATACTAAGGCCCACCAGGTGTGGGATTTGACATGCCAATCACTATTGGTCAAAAGCTGAATGACAAGTTCACAAGACAATGATACAATTTTATTTTCATTTTTTCTGAAAAGGCTGCACGATTTAGGAAAGATGTCATATTGTGATTATTGACGTCAATTTTGCGATATGCGATATAATAAACAAATGGTTTCATGAATCAACTTGCTTGGTTCTCAGGTGAAATGCACACACAGATTAGTGATAATGCTGAAATGTGTGTTTATTGACTCAAACTAGCAACAACAACTAAATGCACTGGTTTTTCAAATTAAAATAATATTTTTTACAAAATTAAATATTGACATCTTTGTATTACAAAACTTGTTATTTGTCTCAATAATACAATAGTAGAAAAGAAAAAAGTCATATTTACCTGTGCCCTTACTGTCTAATTAGGTAAACCTTGGACATATACAGACATTGAATAAAGTTATCAAACTTTAATATTTTGTAATTTTAATATTAAGTAATATAGACTAATCCTTATTAAAGCTACAAAGTTCTTTAGTCAAGAGCAGTGAGTAATGTTCTCTGTTCTCTTTGTTCTTTGATTAACTTTACTGACAGAAAGCTTTATTGGCTGCTGTCTCTTTAAGACCAGCTGACAGAGACGCTGATCTCTCACGCGCCTCATTTAACATTGCGGAATGTTTTCAGATTCAAACTGACCAACCGACAAAAATTTAAATCTAAACACCTTGAAGACTAAATCAAACTGCCGTTCTATATACTATATGAGCCACTGAGACTCATTTAAACTAATAAACTCATCTATCTACTTCAAACTAATTAAAACTTTAAACTACTAAATTTACTTCATTTAAACTTATAAACTCTACACTCATACATCTATAAACTATCTATCTATCTATCTATCTATCTATCTATCTATCATAAACTTCAAACCACTTTAAACTTCTTAACTTCTAAACTTCCCAAGCAACTCCATAGCAACCGTTTTAGTTAACCAACCCTCTGGGGTCTGAGGTGTTTTCTGGGCCTGGAGGTGTTCTGACATGCTCTGACATTTCTGGTTATTTCTGTTACTTGTGACATTTTCATGGCTAAAGTCTTATTACACTGTATTTAGCACAAACTCTGCTACAATAATATATCAGCAGCATGTATGTAAAAGTTTGTAGTTTTGAGATAATGACATTTATGCGTGGTTTGTGAAAATACAAAAAAAAATTCTCACTGAAATAAGGTCATGAAACCCATACTGATTATTTCTTCACACGACTTTTGAAAATTGTATGACATAGCCTAGAATATTTGCTTCAAAACTATGTGAAAATCTCCCTGACTGCTCATTCAGAGAAGACAATATATTGATTTAAAAATTCTAAGACGTGTTTTGTGTGAGAAAGCTTTATGCGAAGGAGGCGGATCACCTCATTAATATGTAAGCTTTTCACACCTGAGAAAGACAAAGACCCTCCCCTAACGGCCCTATTAGGAGCTATCAGGCCCTGTCATTCTGAGCAACCTTGCACAATACTGTAAATGAGGAGATTTAAAAAAGAATGGCTTTTTGATTGTTTGGATTTATTTACAACACAACATAGTCCAAATATACACAACAAATGCCAAAAAAGCACTTATTGAAAACAATGATCCAAAGACAGAGACCTTTGTGCCATTCCTAAAAACATTGTACATACCTTTCATTTCCAAGGTGTTTGATTTTCACTTTACCATGTTCATGTACAGAGACTCATGTGAATGTTGAAGTGAAAACTGAACATACTGATATCAAGAGAAATAGGGAATATAGTTCTAAAATTTATTGGGAATAGATTTTGGATTTTTCTGGTTAAAATTGCTTTTTAAAATTCACAGAATACACACACACACACACACACACACACACACACACACACACACACACACAATGTTTCCAACAATATATGATATAATGAACACCAGGTTTGTTGTGCCTTGTAGGCATAGGCTATGGGCAGTGCTGGATAAAATAATAATAACAATAACCTATAGCAGCATATAAATCTCTACTGAAATAAAGATTTCAGTAACAACTGCGCTAGAGAAAAATATATTGATTATCATGTTACTTCAAATGTTTCCATTCGTTATGATGATATAAAATGAGATAATAGTAAAAACATGAAGCCGTTTGCTTTTCAAACGCGATCGCGCTTCAAATATGATACATTCAAAACCAGAGCTCGCTCCAAAATATGAAACATTATGGTTACCATATACATATCTAAGTTTGAGCAGATATCCACAAACACAGTAACAGTAAACACGGGTCTAAATATTATAATATTCACCATATATCTAGAGACAGTTCAACTGCAATATGAAGTTTATGCAACAATAACAAACTAATATGTAAGAATGTCTTACCTTACATCTTTCTTGTCTTCAAATCGCGTTCTTCTTCTTCTGAGGTAAATCCAATGAAAGCTCAGGCGCGTCTAAAAGCAGAGACTTGTGAAGTGTTTTGTTTTTGAGGTAATGAGGGCGATCTCGTTCCATGTGGAGATTTGCATGTGAATCTCTTTTGCGCGCGTGGGCGTGGCCAAAATAAAAATAATTAGCAAGCGTTTGAGAAGCTGGACATCTTATTGGTTTTATACAAATTACTTAAACAGAGAATATTTGTTTTCAGTTTGAATCCGATCATTTAAAAGTACACACTTAAATGTTTATAAAGGTATATGGCTCATAAATGTGTGACAAGTATTAAGATAAGTATTACTTCTTAATATCCCGCTTAAGAAGTTTCAGAAGATGCTAGGTCTCATGGCCTCAGCATCATCAGTACTCCAGCTGGGCTTGCCCCGCATGCGCCCACTGCAGTTCTGGCTAAAAGCGCGAGTCCCGCGCAGAGCGTGGACATCCGGTCTGCTTCGTCTCAAGGTCAATCAGATGTGCATCACAGCCCTGAAACCTTGGAAAGCAAACGACTGGTACCAATCAGGTGTAAGCCTGGGGACTTCCTCGAGGGTGAGGGTGGTGTCTACGGACTCATGGGGAGCGCTGCTCGAGGGCAGACCGTTCTTCGGCCAGTGGTCGGAACGGGAGAAGCTTCTGCACATAAACTGCCTCGAAATGTTGGCAGTAGACAACTCGCTGACGCGTTTTTGTCCCCAAATAAAAGGACACCACGTCCTGGTCCGCTCGGACAACATGTCTGTGGTGTCCTACATAAATCGCCAGGGCGGCCTCAGGTCCCGAAACCTGCACAGGCTAGCGGAACGCCTCCTGGTGTGGAGTAGCGCATGAGCCGGGGCTCCTAAACATAGGACCAGACAGACTGTCCAGGAACAATGTTCCGACAGGAGAATGGTCTCTACACCCACAGACAGTCCAACTGCAGTGGAAGAAATTCGGCAGAGTGGAAGTTGACCTGTTCGTGTCTCAAGAAAACGCTCACTGTCTGAAATTTTTCTCGAAGAGCAGGGACGCACTGGCTCATGTGTGGCCACGCTGTCCGCTCTATGCTTTTCCCCCCGTCTCTCTCCTGTCTCAGGTGATAGAGCGGATCAGGGAAGAAGGATGCTCCTGATGTCCCGTGGCCAGTGCCAGTGAGGAGAGACCTTCTCTCTCAGGCCCACGGCTCGATTTGGCATCCTCACCCAGATTTGTGGTCCCTTCATGTTTGGGCCATCAATGGGTACCCGCTGAACTCCCCAAAGGAGTATTAAACACGATCATGCAGGCTAGAGCTCCGTCTACGAGACGTCTCTACTTCTCAAAATGGTCAGTGTTTTCGGGCTAGTGCACAGTCCGTGGCGTGTCACCCACAGACTGTGGGGTGACGGAGGTTCTCTCCTTCCTACAAGAGCTGTTGGATAAGGACAGGTCCCCTTCCACGCTCAAAGTCTATGTGGCGGCTATAGCAGCGTTCTCAAGAACAACGCTTGGTCAGTCAATAGGAAGGAACGATTTAGTCATCCGCTTCCTTAGAGGGGCTAAGAGACTGAATCCTCCCAGACCTCCCTCAGTCCCTGTATGGGACCTTTCTACGGTGCTGGAAGCCATGAAAGGTGGCCCATTCGAGCCGTTACAGACGATTGATCTGAAACACCTGTCTTTCAAGATGGTGTTTTTGCTGGCTCTCGCTTCAGTGAAGCGCATAGGGGACTTACACGCGCTCTCGGTGAGCGCGACGTGCATGGAGTTTGGGCCTAATGACTCAAGAGTTATACTCAAACCTAGGCACGGTTATGTTCCAAAATCCCTCAACACACCGTTTAGGGCGCAGGTCATTTCCCTGTCAGCCCTACCGGTCTCTGACGAGGAAGGAGACGCAAGCTTCCTTTGCCCAGTCAGGGCGTTAAGAGCTTATGTGTCTCGCTCGTCTGTTTTCAGACAGACAGAGCAGCTCTTTGTTTCGTTCAGTGGTCGCTCTAAGGGACTAGCCGCGTCGAAACAGAGCCTATCCAGTTGGATAGTTGATGCTATTGCGCTAGCGTACGCTTCCAAGGGCATGCAATGCCCGTTGGGTGTCAGAGCGCACTCCACGAGAAGCATGGCTTCATCGTGGGCTGCTGTCGGTCTAGATAACCAGTATTGTATGTCCTGATGCTATCAGATCAGAATGCTGTGTCCGCCGAGCACAGCTCAATGATCGACAGGGTATAAAAAAAAACAACAACAGCACAAAGATGTGTTTTGGGCAAACTGTATAAGACCCACATTTCCCCATCAGTTCAGGCCGTACCCCGCCCTGTCTGTATGATGTAATTTGCGTCTGAGGGACGCTGCTATATGTGGAAGAGCGTGGCTCCGCCCCTCCCTCTTCCCGGACTCCCTGTGAGTTCCCTGGGTGATTGTGCACTATATGAACCCCAGGCTTTCGCCCTTGGGTCTTTGGTGTCAGATCCCAGCACGCACGGCGTCTTGCATTGGGTCCCCTAGCGTAAGATACTTACGCAGTACGAGAGACCTCTCGTAAGAGAACGTACTCGGTTACTAACGTAACCTCGGTTCTCTCTAGTAGAGGAAATTAATTTAAAATATTGAAAGGATTGTTACATATACATGCAGATTATGTTTGAATCGTGCTCTACAGTTAATATGAATATCCTCTCTGTGTTGTCCTGACCCTGACTCCAGGCACTGTCTGTTAATGATTGAAATTAAACATCATATGAATTAAAATAATCAACCAGAATAGACTGCCATGACATTTGTGTTTGACGTCTGCCAAGACGCTAAATAAATAAAGTACATCAGTGGCTGAAGCGAGATACATAGGCAGCAACAGCCTCTTGCTTGTCTGGTCTGTGGAACTGAGAACACAGGGTGTCTGGGATCTTCAGTTCCTGAAGCTCAACAGTGAATTTTGCTGGTTCATGCAGCACCTCGTCGAAGAAGACGCGCATTAGGTTGTCCACATAGGCTGGGAAGAAAAGATAATCATTAATCTGTATGTACCAAAAAATAAATAAAAATAAAACAATTATTGATACGTCTTTAATCTACCATATGATGTTTTTTTCTTCAGTGGCTGGATCGTGCGTTTTCCTTTCTTGTGCTTGGGGTATTTGATCTTGTATGCTGGTGTTCCGTCTCTAGACGTCAGCTGTTCCCTGTTTCCATTTTCATTAAAATGCAGTGAAGCAAAATACAACCTGAAATCACAAATATATAAAATGGCCATCCAAAAAAATTCCAACCTGGATTCAACTAAGAATATAGGTGAGAGACAGGTGTGTGCTTTTCCAAATAACAAATAAATGGACTATTCTGTTTACCTGCATAGCATTCCCCTGTAGGAGAAGACGACATTTTTGGGGGCAAATCGCAGAATGACGCTGTGGAAACCCTCAATGGCCGATGTTTGGTGCTTTGGGCTGAGTTTTGCCACACCTTTTAAGAGGTATTTGTTTGACACAATCCTCTGCAGTTTAAACAAAGCCGTTGATGCTGCAATTAAAATATTGATAGCATTAATATTAGAATATTCTTTTTCCCTACACATATCCAATATCACTTTTAGGAAAGTTGTGCAATAGCACAAACAAGTTGGCAAATTAATGTTGATATGTATTATTTATAGCAAACAAAAGCATGGATACCAGTACATTACATGATCTTGAGATTACATGCCTGATTTTAACCACTTTTTCGGGCGGCTTCCATCCAAGGCAGGGTGCAGACACTCAGGGAAGAGGACGTTGTCATGGCTGTGGATGTTCTGGACATGATTACTGAATGAGGTCCACTTAGCTACAGCTTCTTCACCCGACGAGGAAGAGATGGCACACCAGTCTTTAACTCATTGCAGTCCTTCATCTTTGCCAGAGCCTCTACTTTCTTCGAAACACCTGAATGGCGAGAATGAGCAAATGGAAGTCTGTTACTTGGGACCGTGTATATCACAGTTCAAGAACCATGTGAATAAATTTTTTTTAAATTTACTTCACCTTTGGCAACATGCCAAACATCATAAAAGTGCTCAATATCATTCCTCTCAATTCTCACAAACTTCTGGATTTGAGAGTGTCTGTCAGTGACAATTGATGCAACTTTCACAGCAGATTTTTCCAGGAAATCGAGACTCCTAATCAGGCCCTCTTTCTCCATTTTGGCACTGCCGCCACATTCGTTACTCTGTGGGGTTAGAGAAAACAATATTGCACAAACTCATGATTTTTTTTCTATTTCACATCAACATTCTGTCATAGGAGAGATATTAAAATAAATGATTAATGCAGAAGGTCAGAATGTCATATTCACCATGTGACATTTCTTTTCATAGATTTATTTTAAACTATGTGAATTATTCAGGTTTTGCCCATGAGCATAAATGAATAAAATCTAATTCAGAAATAGGCTTGGGAATCGGTTCCAGGTTCCGGTTTGGAACCGGTTCCAAACGTTCCGATCCATCGGAATCGTACACGTCCAAACGTTAACTATTCCACTAACGATTCCGAATGTTCCGTTCTGTCCATTCCCGCGTCGCGGCACGACGTTACAGTATGCGACTGGATTTTTAAATCCCCCAAAAGCGCCATTCTACACATTTTGTATATTTGTGCGATATTTTTTTCCCAGGATGGTAGGAGAAGGTACTGCCTTTTTCACCTCGGATTGGCTAGAAGGGCTCTCCTCCGATTGTTTATTTGATTTGGCCGTGAAACGTCATCTCTGATGAGAGAGAGAGAGAGAGAGAGAGAGAGAGAGAGATGGTAGTGGTGGTGATGCTGTCGGCTCGCGCGCTAGTCTGTTTTGATCTTCTTTACCGCCAACAGAAGTAAACAAAGTCAATCCAACAGTTTGATAAGTGCGTGCCGTCAGATTTATATTCCAAGTTCACATTTTCATAGCCGGTTTAGATCGAATCCATGAACCGCATTATTACACCGTTTTCTAAGGCTACGCGAACTATTTAAAACAATTTACAATCATAAAATAGCAGAGTGCTATCATGAAATCGTAAAGCCTGTGATATGCGCAAAAAATATATGCGCTGTTTTTTTGTTTTTGTTTTTTTTTATACAGAGAAGCATGACGCTTTATTTATATGCGTGCAGATTGTTAAAAGTTCCTCAGCTCTGTTCATAGTAAACACTGCTCCACACATAGGCTACTCAGTCTCCTCATGTGCTGTTTGTTTAGGTTTCCGATAATGTACGTTTGGGAACGCAAAACCTCGGACGCATATTTCATATAACTGTCATCATTTAAATGCGTGTCAGCATCTCAGGGGGAGCACAACAAATATGCTCAAACATTTAAATAACATCCATGGCATTAAATACCAGGAGTGCACTATATTGCAGACAGCCTGCGCTCCACAAACAATGGTAGGTTGGCTTATAATTATATCAAAACATTAATGCTAGATGCAAGTAACCAATGATCAGCCTGGAGAGATCAAGGATCCTCCCAGAAAAAGCAGACATGCTTTTTTTTCTGCACAAGAACTGCTAGAAATGTTTAAATGTTAAATGATTAATTGATGAAGTTTTTGTGAAAACAATAAAAGTTAAAGTTAAAATGTAAACCATGATGCGTTGTTTACTCTTTTATAGTTTAGCACACACGACTAAGTGTGATTACAATACAAAGCTTTGTTTTAGAAATGTTTGCTTTTTTTAGAAATGTCAAAGCATTCAACTTCTGTATTGATATTGCACACTTGGTTTTCATTCTCTAAAACCACTTTAAATTAGACATTCAAAGCCAACAACTCTCAAAGCCACCCTGTAAGTGTGCAGCAAATGGTACAGGAATCGATATGGGAATCGATAAGGAATCGCATCGATAAGCAGACTCGACAATGGCATCGATATCGATAATTTATTAACGATGCCCATCCCTATTCAGAAATAAATTAAATGTTTTTATTGGGCTCCTAGACTTCTGGGGGAAATCAAACTTTACCATTTCTATGTGAGCATGTAGTCCAAACGGGCTCAACCCTCAAAAAGTGTGAATGGGTGCTCAATCCTCAAGCAATTAAATAACAAAAAATGCACAAAAGTACAGGACAATATCCTGTACCTTTTGGACTAAGTGGGCATGTGCCATAATCTCAACTGCACCAACTGGACATCAATCATTTTTCCCGTGTTGAGGTCCATCAGTGAGTAAGAGCCATATTTTGCACAGTGTCCCGGGCTGTCGGCTCTCATGTCACCCCCAAGCTCGGCTCCCCCAGGCCTACTCTTTGTTTCCTGGATCAGGTCTGCTTGGGTCCGCTTCCACACAGCGAAAACACATGGCTCCATAAATGATGAGGCATGGAGGAAATATGTGCTCTCTACTATGTTGCAGACTTTGAGTGCAGACAGAACCTGTAACACAACCAAATCTTGATGAGTTGATTATGTTTTGAAATTAGACATTAGAAATTACACAAACATACTTCCATTAATGCTGTATATTTTTATCCACTTCTTGCTACATTTATGCACATTTATGTACTGTTACTTACTTTGCTGATCTGTCTAAATGACGTGCCAGTAAAGTGTACTGCAGCAGATAACTGCAGGTTGCCTGCTGGGGTGCTGCCGATGATGATCGGCTGACTTTTCCACTGCCTGGAGAAGTCACAGAAAGGACATTTCTGTCTGATTGACAAAAATGTTCCCCTGACATACTTCTCCAGCTCACATGTCCGCTGACAGATTGGACAGTCATGGAACAGAGCAAGGAGGAGGTATCTTGTATATCTTCATATACAAGATATTTTACAATATCTTGTATTGGTGTTGGAGGGCTGTGGGGTGGGTGGAGGATGAAATATATTATATTACTTCATCTCTCTTTTCATAAAACATAATACAGCAATTCAACTACACAGTAATTTAAAAAAGAATATTTAAAGAATTGTATTATAAAATAAAGGAATTCACATCAGCAATATCAATCCATTTTCTGAGATCACAAAATGAGTAGATTGTGAAGATTATTCGTCTTTGTAGTTAGTGTGTAAACCAGGATTTTTTTTGCAAATATGTAAAAGATGGAGATTTTTGTCTAATTGGCAGTGAGTGATCACCTGACAATGGTTGAGTCACTCAAAGAAGACATGCTGGGGTGATATGTTGACTGAGAACTGTCAACTGGTTCTTCCTCAGCATCATCCAGATCCTCTGTGTCATCCAGCAATGTCTCAAGGCGTCTCCTTTTCAAAGGTGGGGGCCTTGTTTTGTCCGGTGTTGAAGTAAATCCTCCAAACTCTGCTTTCACCTCAGTATTGGTTCCAAAGGAACTGGTGGATGGATTGACTTGGATAGCTGTAATATGACAATTTTAAATATGAACAGACATGTATTACTATGACTACATATTACAGTCCAGGGGTCAATACACATCTGGTGACACTATTTCATAATTATAAGTGACATTCACATATTCAATTTTAAGAAACGGTGCATACAAATCATCATCTACATGAAATTTAACCAGATTATTGCTAGTAATGTCAGCTAAGGGGCTACATGCACAGCTCCTCTACTTCCAGAAATTGAAGCAGCTCCTTTAATTTCTTACATTAGCCAAAATGATTAATCAAGGTGTCTCAAACTGCCTCTTTCATGGCAATAATGATGAAGCACACCCGGTCTAAACAGTTTTGCCAATCATGTAGGACAGATAATGACAGAGCAGCTTTAATTTCAGCAAGTACCGGTAGTAGAGTTGTACATAACTTAATTCATGTAGTTCCTAACACACAACAGCCTGCATACAGACACATATATGGGAATAAACAAAGAATTATACTAAGACATCACCAATGAACACTAGCACAGATATTTCATTCTAAAAATATTAAAGACAATAGAAATCATTAGATCATGTCATTACACAAATCAACACTAACCTTTACTTCGAATGGATTTGAGAGTATACTCTGACAGCTGGGTACTTCGAATGGATTTGAGAGTATACTCTGACAGCTGGGTGGCCACAGTTGCCCTTCCGCTCTTCTGTGGCTCCCACTGACAGCCGACATCTCTTGTCTGTGTGGCCGCCGCAGAAGTGACGTTACTCTTAAGAAACAGAGAAAACAGAACACAATAAATAACTTTACCATTAATCATACACTTTTCTCAGTAAGGTAGAAGTCAATATAGAAGCATTACAGTATTATATACACGTTAATTATTATTATCCGAAGTTAGTCAAAGTTATCACCGATCATTATTTCACTCCGAGACGTCGCGGTAAAAAACTGAAAATATTTCATCCCTCCCACAGAGATCAATCAGGACATATTTAGTATCAGTGGATTGCTCGGAATTTCGGGATTATTAAGATGCTACTGTCACCGCTCTATCTGAAAAACTGACTGACTCTCTCACGAGTGATGGGCTTGACACACGAGGGGACAAACGACTGCGACAGGCGAAACTCGTCGCCACCCGGCTTGTGCAAGTCTACTTGAACGAGCGCGGAATTTCACATGCACGAATGTCGCCTGTTGCTTGGCTGGAGGAGGCTGGCTGCCCTCTCTCATTATGTAATGATGTAATTACTGACAGGATCAGTCTGTGTTCTCCAAACTTTAGTTTTGACGATTGATAGACGGTGAAAAGTGACTTATTTGTTACAGTATGTGTTCCAATTTCAGCGCCACTATCGGAGCTCTGTTCACAATGACATGCAACGGCTTGTGTGTGTGTATCTGACCCTGCTGCTGAGTAAAATTAAATTAAGCCCCTGTAAAACGCATTACATTACATTACATTATAATCTACATCACTTTAACACAGATGAAGTTAAGTTAACAGAGAGTTGACACATTATGCAGCACTGGCGTTTTTGCCCGGTAGATAGCTGATGTAATGAGCAAACAGGTGGGATCGTTGAACTAGCTCCCGACAGAAAAAAACATAAACTTACCGGTAAAGACACAGGCTGTCCAGTTGATGGTGTCTTGATGGAAGGCACTGCATCAGGCTTCAAAAATAATTTACTGACGAAGCCCATTTTTTTCTCCTGCCAGTTGGTTATACAGTCTTCTGTGAAGTGCTGACCACAAACCGATGTGTGGTTTTTAACATTGCCGTGACCAAGGAACGTAATCCATTCATCTCTCACAGCAACATGTTTTGGTAAAGCATGAAAGCTAATACGAATATCTCTCCTCTTAGCATTGCAACCCGCTACCGCACATCGGTGTTGATCCGCCATCGTCTTCTCTACTCCTCAGAACCTGAGCGGGCGGGGCGGAGGGGAGTATGAGCTTGTGGCACCGCCCAGTGGAGTTACTAGGTCACAACTCCAGTCTATTTTAGCCGGCATTTTAGCGTCTGCTACTGATTCACAGCCATTTGAATACAGAAATACACAGAAATACAACTTTGAGCTTATTTTTCTCAAGATATGTCCTCTAACATCAGAAAAATGCCACAAGAACATGTTAACACCTAGAAAAACATGATTTTCATCGGAGTGGGTCTTTAAGGATAATTTTTGGCTTCAATATCTCGCGGAAAAAGGATTTTCCCCTAGCGTAAGATACTTACGCAGTACTCGTTCCCTCTACTAGAGAGAACCGAGGTTACGTTAGTAACCGAGTACGTTTTAATATTGTTTTATTCATAATAGAAGTAATTTGATTCTACAGTATATCTAGCAGTGTTGTTTATCAAATACCTATTATTTAAAATAGGTTTTTAAAAAATACTTAGTGCACAAAAACTTAAATCTATGGTATTACTTAGACACACACAGACATCAAGAAACAGCATATGAATCTCAACAATGGTGACAATCAAACAAAATATCCAGATAAGCAGATCAACTCTGAGCATAAAACAAGCTACAAAAAATCCAGATGCATATTTGATTAATGCCGCAATGTATGCTGGGAGATATGGGTGAGTTTTGATTGGTGGTACCCAGCATGCACTGCAGCATGAAGCATTTCATTGATTGTCACAATTGGTGAGAGTCATACACTGATTCTTGATGTCTAAGTAATAATGTAGAGGAAAAAGTTTAACGCACTAAATGTTTTTAAAATCCTTTATATTATTTGACAAACAACATTGCTCTCATGCTGTAAATTACATGGCTTCTAATATAAAACAACATTACAAACACAAGTCCTGTATAATCAAAACACTAGACACTGAATAAGATCAGAGATTCAAGCAATTACGTGATGATGATTTCATCATCAATAAACGGCCAACATCACCTGATCTCATTTTCTCATGGCTTTTTTTGCCACAACAAATGTGCTTTACAAACACAAAACTATAGCAGCCAGAGAATATTTAATACTAAAAGGTTAAGGGTCAAGAGTCCAACTAAAGCAAACGCTAACCACCATCATGGTGACTTTAAAATACAACTATTGATTTCATTAAAATGGAAATTAAATAAAGTCAATCTGGTAATGCTGTTTGAGTTGTTTAATCCTCCTCTGCTGAGATCTTCACAGATTTAATGTCTTCTTTTATCTTCAGTTGATTTCATCTAAGACTGTGGCTGAAGTCAGTTGTAGTTCTTGTGTTTCTCTTTCCTTCAGTGTTTCTGCTTGTTAACAGCAGGTGTTCATAATTAATGCTCAATCATCAGTTAATTATCTCATTAACTTCAACACTGCTTCAATGATACTTTAACTCTGTAGTGTGCACACCGAGAAGTGTTAATTTAACATGGGCGTCTTATGTTTAGACATCATTTTTATTTTGAGTGTATTAAAACCATCTGTACTATACATGACTATTACGTTACTTGTACAAAAAAACATAGATTTGCTTACCTGTCTATTAATACACACGCAAGAGCAGAGTCTCTGTCAAGCCCAAGTTCGTCGCGAAGCTCTCTCCATCTCGAAAACGCCACACCGATATTTATCCTTGTTTTATTCCTCCGCTTGTCACAAACTCTGCGTGTCTCTTCATATCGACGCTTACGTTTTGTTGGAGTTTCAATACTCGCATGGATCAGTAATCGTGATCCATGATGTACACAACATCTATACCCACCACTTCCGCATTTGTCCACGTGATATTGCGGAAACCGAGGATAGCGTGGATATTGCGTCATTGACAGGCAACATTTTTTTCCGGGCCATTATTAAAAATTGGAATTTCTCTGAAATTAAAACAATAGTTTTGTTTTTCATGCTTCTAGAGGACCAGTGGTTACATTCACACTGTAGATTATAAAGAGTGATAGCTGCATTTAAATGTGGGAGTTAAAGTTTAGTCCTGTGAGTCATGAAATTGCGATGACTGACATAGTAACCATACAGCAACATGAGAACGTGATAACCAATGCAACATTTTGGCTTCTAATAATGTTATGATTTTTGTTACATTTACACTTTAGTCATAAGTTTACATACACCTTGCAGAATCTCCAAAATGTTATTTTTATTTATTTTTTAATAAGAAGGATCATAAAAACATTGTTTCTATTTTAGTACTGCCCTGAAAAAGCTTTGCCTAATAACAGATGTTTAATAGCCTAGTCCACAAGACAAAATACAAACACAGAATACAAGACACATTACATAGGCTTGATTTTTAATATCGTGTGTCATTACCTGAAGTATCCACAACGTTTTTTTGAGTCCCTTGTTGTCCCAAACCCAATGGTCTCCAGAAAAATCCTCCAGCTCCTGCACATTCTTTGCTTTTTCCAGCATCTTCTGCATATTCGACTCTTTACTAGCAGTGATTGTATGATTTTGAGGTCCATCTTTTCACACTGGGACTCATTCACAACTATTACAAGCCCTGCACACATTCAGTGATGCTCAAGAAGGAAGCATCCGTTAAGAGCCAGGGGGTGTAAACTTTTGCACTGGATCATTTGTGTAAATTGATCTTATTTTGTTTAAAAATTCATTAATTAATTTAGTCCTGCCCTAAATAAGATATTAGCATGTAAAACAAAATAAGAAACATTTAACCCTCTGGAGTCTGAGGTGTTTTCTGGGCCCTGGAGGTGTTCTGACATGCTCTGACATTTGTGCTTTTTTCAGTTATTTATAAACATGTTAATGGCAAAGGTGTAAATTCACTCTATATAGCATAAACAGGGCTACCAAAATATGTGATCACCATGCATGTATATTTTTTAATTTTTAAGAGAATAATGTTTATGCGTGGTTATTGAAAAAAATTAAAATGAAAGTTGCTGAAATATGACCACAAAACTCATAATAAATATGTGTCAATAAGACTTTTGACTAATGGATGTTGTTCCTTCGAGTTCTGGCTTCAAACTTATGTGAAAATAGTCTTGCTTTATCGTCCACATAAAACTATACATTGATTTAAATTGATGTAAAACAGGTTTTGCTTGGAAAGCCAATATGCGAGGGGGGCGTGAACGAGGAGTGGTTTACACCTGAGAATACAATGTCCCACCCACTCTGCATAATGATGAGCCATTCACTCAGGTGTGACACTGACTGAGCCACAATGCAAGGACAAAAGATATATTTAGAAGAAGACTTATATTGACCATTTAAGATTTTGCTTACATCTATCTTGTAAATATGTTTTGCTATTTTATTAAAAAGGTTACAATTACAACAATAATTACAATTTCAACAATATTTCAAGTGTACTCTTTCTTTGTAAAAAAAATTATTATAGGCCTACATTTTATCTATGTATTCATTAGTTTTAATATAGCCAACATTGGAACAGCTAACATCTTAGTTGATGACTTTATTTTTGACAAAAATAGTATTTTATATATATAGAAATTGCTAAACAAAAGCTTATTTGATGTGGCAGTATATTCTACAGTAAAAACTGTACCCAAATCTAGTCAACAAAATGTTGTCTTTCATATTTCGCCTGACTGTAACGTTGTTTTTATGAAATATTAGGGCATATAAATGTTAATTTGCAGTTTAATACGTTGCTTATACAAATAGCCTACATTTCGATTTTTACTCATCTCAGTATAGCAATACAGTTTGCTAAAACATCATCATTCATTCACACACGCGATTTAAATTTAAACTGTCTTTTTGCGAGCTGTGGTAAACAGCATCTCTGCCGTTCATTCATTCACAAAACAGAAACGCGATTCACGTGAGAAGGAAAAAAACTTACTACAGTTTTCCTCAGCTCAGTCGGATCCTTGCTCCTCGATATACCCGCACTTCTGAGGGACATTTTCCATTATTATTATTCCTCACTGCGCTGCGAGACTGTGTAAACAAGTAATGATCTGAATAAACTTGTGTTTTCTCGAGCTGATATGGGGGCGTTCACAGGTTTGCATGGATTGCCTCAGTCATTTGCGTTTGAATAGCGCGCGCTCTCCATGGGCGTCACATTACATTTGAATGAGCTGTAATGAGCTCGACTGGAATCGCTCTCTTTTAATACAGATTTCACAAGATGAGAATATTTGTTTTTTATATAAATTACTTCATTTAAAAGAAGAGAATTCAAGCTTCATGCCTGTGTGTCTGTATGCCTGTTTGACTGAGTATTCGCTGAGTTATTGTTCATTTTCGGACGCGTTTCAGAATGGACTACACTGGCAGAGAGGAGGCAGAACTCGCTTTGTGTTATTTTTCTTTATTTGGCAAAAAGCACAACACTTTGTTTTTATTGTGAGTATACACAAAAATAATACACATTTAACAGAATCGATTGATGTATGAAACTCCTATGGAAAATCAAAGTCAACAGAGTATTTATGAGTTTCTTTTACACTGATAAAAAAAAAAGCGAGCTGGTATCGCCGGCGATACAGCCGACCTCAGGGGGTTAAACATCACCATAATCTTGCTCAAACGTTTGCATTACCTTGCAGATTCTGAAAGATGTACAATAGGTAAACGTATGACTGTAACTATACATTGCAATCCTTTTGTAAAGGTTAAAATATTCACTTAAGAGCTCAGTGGTGAGACCTTTCGCCTGAATTTGATTGACAGGCGATCTGACCAATCATAATGCAGATACCCGCCATTTTTGTGTGACAAACAAACCAAACCAGTTAGTAGGTTAAAGTCAATGGACTTGAACTTGAAAAATGGTGTGTATTGATTTCTTTTTGCAGTTCTGATGTTCATTCATGTTTAATTTGTACTATAACTAGAAGAGATAATCAGTTCACATGCTTCTTTAACTGAGGCCTACACATTAAAGCACCACTAAACAGTATTTATTGTTTGCATTTCATAAAAATTTTGAACATTGAAATCTGAGACTTTATTTCATACCAAAAGAAGCCTGCTCTCTCTTGTTTGTTGGCGCATTGTCAGAATCCTCTTTGCTCCGCAATATATTTTTCACTGTGTGAGAACATGTGGAGTGAGAGCGGAATGGCTTGTCGGACGTAGCAACAGTAACTAAGAGAGGCGGGTCTTTGTGAAAGGTCAGTTTCAAATCATTGAAATCTTTGTGGACTCGGCCGGACTCGACTCGGATCTGGACTCAGACTTGATTGTTAAGGACTTGGACTCGACTCGGACTCGACAAAGGTGGACTCGGACCCAACACAAGTTAGCATAAAGCCAACTGTAGAGTAAGAGATCTACCAAGTGTTTTGGGGTGATTGTGCCCTGTTGATACGATATAATCAGTAACTATGAGTAGTGATGGTGAGATGAACCTCATGAAGCATTGAAGCTTTTCAGCCAAGTGGCTCACAAAAGGGTTTATTTCTCAAGGCTTCATTTGCTTACAACACCACCTGTTGAAGTTAAGGCTTAGAAATTACGGTGAAGAAAAAAATCTATTTCCTCTTAGACTAATCTATTTATATGAATATAATGTGTATTTTCTGGTGGTATATAATGGTTGTATAATAACTGTGTAATAAACATATTTTATGGTAAATTACAAAATTAAAGACATGAAACGTGAAAGTGAAAACAGAACCCAAACCAGCGTGACTTTTTTTCTTCAATTATCTACAGTCTTCTGCAATGCCCTCCAAATCTCGTGAAGCCTGACAGTGCACTTGGGGAACCAAATAAGAGACACAGAGACCAGATTGCTGCTCAGTTGTTTCTCAGTTTAATACAGTTGGACAGAGGATACGTGCGTCAATATACGCGTTAGACTGTTTCCTGTTTGCGTCAAAGTTGCAGGCAGGAAAACCACAGAGAGGAAGAGAAAGCAGAATGCAAACTCAAACAGGGTGACGGAGCCAACACATATTTTACACTGCACAAACATCACATCACGGTAAGTCTTCGGGAATTAATCTTCAGGATTATAATGATATCGGGCTCTAGGGATTCTGCTTTTAGTTTAGATTAATTTACAGACGCTTTTCAATCTGAAATAAACAGGTGGAAAGTAAACATGTAAATGTTCAACACTTCCGCTCTTCTGAAGGCTAGGCGTTGGTTCACAGACGATCAGCTTTAGTGAGAAGCAGTGGCGCCTCCAAGGGGGGGCCAGGGGGGGCCACGGCCACCCCCAAAATGACACTGGCCACCCCATTGGCCCCCCCAACCAGAAAGAGTGGAGTTTTTAGTATAGTGATTTTATTTTATAAATTAACATAGTTATTAATGAAACACTATATTAAAAAATTAAAATAATAAACTTGTATTATATGAGCTGTATAATACGCTCTCAACCCCTCCCCCTCTTTACGTGCATTGCGGCAACTTCGCGCACTTTACACGTTCAGCCGCCATAGCCGCAATACCGCGAAGCATGCAGCACATGGACATGGTTCGTTCAAGTTCAGGAGGATCAAGCAACGCAGGAGAGGAAACTTAATGTATTCTTAATGTAAATTTCTTCATCCTCCGTGCCACGGCTCAGGTAGTTATTTAGGAAAAACTGCATTTTTTGGGTTTGGGGGGGTCCAGCGCGGGGGGGGGAGTGGCCCCCGGGGACCAAACGAAATTTTTCCGTAAAAGTCTAGTGGGGCTACATGCCCACCAAATTTCATGTTCCTCCGTGTTTCGGTGTCCCTGGTATCGTTGACGGAAAATTCAGTAGATTGACGAAAAAAAAACAAAAAAAACGGTGCCAATCCCTATATGACCGCTTTCGCTAGCTACGCTACGCTAGCGGCGGTCATAATTAGGGCTGGGTAAAAAAATGTCGATTTCTCGATTTTAATCGATTCTCATTTTTACGAAACGATATCGATTCTTAAATCCCAAGAATCGATTAGTCACCCACAGCGCATCCCATCCAATAAATCGCAATAATCTTTGTGCTTTGTTACTATTGATATGAAACAAAGTCTCAAATTTCAAATTAGTATAAATATGGAAATAATATATATAGTAATGGAAATGAAACACTTTATAATAACTGCATGTGTTACCGGCCTCAGACCTAGGGGATATCTGGACTGGTAGCAAAGGACACACAGGCAGTGGAGCACTGTGTATCTGTGAAAACACTGTGAATAAATAAAGAGACAGACAAAATGAGTGTCGTTCCTTTGGTGCGTTAGTTTACTTCTGAGCTCATAAAACTTTAGTAACTGTAAACACTTCTTGAGTTACATACAAAAATAACATCTGCACATTAACTTATGTTATATGACTCATACGTGTACACATAAGATATATGAATACATACACACCTGTATTCCATAGCCTGTTTCACATAAAGGCAATATATGATTTACATATTATGTGGAAAGAAGTGTGTGTACAGAATAAATCAATAAAGATTCACATAAATGTCACTCTCATTACTCACATAACTAGAAAGATGACAAATGTGTCACTTAAACACACAGAGTGCATAAACTAAAATCCAACGCCATTTTACATACACCACTTCACCCTGATTGCCTCGTGTCACTCATTAAACATGTGCGCAAAGCACTCAAAATGGCGATTGAATTGTTAATGCACAGATAATACTCAACTACTCAATTAAAACACAAAAATAACAAGCAACCTCGCACTACCAATGCACTCAAACATCACAACAATGCTGTATGACTTAATACTTTTGAATGCATAACTAAATAAATCGTTTGCATTTGAGACCCTCGAGTTAATTCAATTTGTATAAAACACATTAGAACATGAAAAAGTTACTCCAAACACTTTCACAATTACGTTCCTAAACCTTCCTATAGTCATGTGAACAATCAGAAGAATGTTTAAAGTGCATATTATTTTACCTGTGAATAAATAAAGAGACAGACAAAATGAGTGTCGTTCCTTTGGTGCGTTAGTTTACTTCTGAGATCGCACCCGGGAAAAAGCTAGTCTCTATAGTGTGCTTCACAGGAGCGCTCAAGCGCCATCCGCTGGCGTGGCGGTGAACTGATTCTGAACTATTGGTGTTCACATAAAAAAAATAGGGAGGTATAGGTTTTCAATTAATTATTGAATAAACATTTTAACACCCTTTACACATGCTATTAATCATTAGCTAAGCATTCGTTAACAGTTAATTAATCATTATAAAGCATCAATAAACATTAATAATCAGTTTATAAATACAGCAATAAATGCTTTATTCTTGATTTATAAGCATATCTATAGCCTAATGTGTTTAATAATTGTATTTTCATACTTTATTAATGATCAATTTATCATTTCTAAATGAAGCATTGCATTATTTACAAACCAGTTATTTAGGAGTTGCCAGTGGTCCATAAGATCACTTAGAAAGTAAAAGTAAACTATTTAAATGTACATTCAAACATCTTATTTTTCAGACGTATAGTAATGGTTGCTTAGTGTGTTAATAAATGTTTTTTTTAACATGTATTTCTACTGTAATTCATGATTAATTCAGGTAGTTATAAAGCATACTAAGGCCCACCAGGTGTGGGATTTGACATGCCAATCACTATTGGTCAAAAGCTGAATGACAAGTTCACAAGACAATGATACAATTTTATTTTCATTTTTTCTGAAAAGGCTGCACGATTTAGGAAAAATGTCATATTGTGATTATTGACGTCAATTTTGCGATATGCGATATAATAAACAAATGGTTTCATGAATCAACTTGCTTGGTTCTCTGGTGAAATGCACACACAGATTAGTGATAATGCTGAAATGTGTGTTTATTGACTCAAACTAGCAACAACAACTAAATGCACTGGGTTTTCAAATTAAAATAATATTTTTTACAAAATTAAATATTGACATCTTTGTATTACAAAACTTGTTATTTGTCTCAATAATACAATAGTAGAAAAGAAAAAAGTCATATTTACCTGTGCCCTTACTGTCTAATTAGGTAAACCTTGGACATATACAGACATTGAATAAAGTTATCAAACTTGAATATTTTGTAATTTTAATATTAAGTAATATAGACTAATCCTTATTAAAGCTAAAAAAGTTCTTTAGTCAAGAGCAGTGAGTAATGTTCTCTGTTCTCTTTGTTCTTTGATTAACTTTACTGACAGAAAGCTTTATTGGCTGCTGTCTCTTTAAGACCTGCTGACAGAGACGCGGATCTCTCACGCGCCTCATTTAACATTGCGGAATGTTTTCAGATTCAAACTGACCAACCGACAAAAATTTAAATCTAAACACCTTGAAGACTAAATCAAACTGCCGTTCTATATACTATATACATACAACCGGCACATCCGGGAACTTAACTGTAAATTTCGTAACCGCCCCTTTTTAGGGGAAAACAAACCAGACTTCCCATAGACTTCAATACAAAATAGCGGCACAAAACAACGTCCGTACACAGCCGGCAGACGTGTATAACTTCAGAAATCACTAAGATGAAATATGTCGAGTAATTATATGTCCACCCTGCCTTCCATAGAGTGTGAACGATACATTTATAAACTTAATTTGGGCAACTTAAAAACATGTCCCTACCAGCGTCAAATTGGTCTAACAACCCCACAGAAGTGTCTTACCCGGACATTTACTCGTACCTCATCGAGTCACCAGGTAGCCAGTGAATGATTTTACTTCGGTTTTAAGAAGTAAACATCTTTAAATTTATAATATTATGTCTTTATATTTAGAGTAGCTACTGAGTGCACTTTTCTGTCCAGCCATACAACTAGCCTGATTTAGCTTTTGATAGCATCATCCGTAATTCATGATATTTCCATAACACCAAGATATTGATGATAATGGCAGGCAGAGATGGGCATAAATACATGGAAATGTATTTAAAATAAAATAAAAATACTGTGTGGAAAAATTTAATTAAATACAAATACATAATAGGGGTAGCCTATTGTGTGAAAAAGGGTTAGTACATGTCCTCAATCCGATACTGTGTATGGCGCTCGCCGGTTTGTTTTCCCCTAAAAGTGGGCGTGAACCTTTTCAGAGACGTTCTATGACGCTACGCCGGTTGTATGTATGAGCCACTGAGACTCATTTAAACTAATTAACTCATCTATCTACTTCAAACTATTTTAAACTTTCAACTACTAAATTTACTTCATTTAAACTTATAAACTCTACACTCATACACCTATAAACTATCTATCTATCTATCTATCTATCATAAACTTCAAACTACTTTAAACTACTTTAAACTTCAAACTAATTTAAACTTTAAACCACTTTAAACTTCTTAAGTTTAAAGCTCCCAGCTCCCAAGCAACTCCATAGCAACCGTTTTGCAAGACCTATATCTCTGTATCAGAACATCGTATAGAGATGAGGTTTGGCTCTTTTGACTTATGCTAGCAAACAGCACTTCCAACGTGTGCTACACATGCTAGCAGTGAATAGCTACATGCTAATAGCGATTAGTTAACCCTCTGGGGTCTGAGGTGTTTTCTGGGCCTGGAGGTGTTCTGACATGCTCTGACATTTCTGGTTATTTCTGTTACTTGTGACATTTTCATGGCTAAAGTCTAATTACACTGTATTTAGCACAAACTCTACTACAATAATATATCAGCAGCATGTATGTAAAAGTTTGTAGTTTTGAGATAATGACATTTATGCGTGGTTTGTGAAAATACAAAAAAAAATTCTCACTGAAATAAGGCCATGAAACCCATACTGATTATTTCTTCACAAGACTTTTGAAAATTGTATGACGTAGCCTAGAATATTTGCTCTAAAACTATGTGAAAATCACCCCGACTGCTCATTCAGAGAAGACAATATATTGATTTAAAACTTCTAAGATGTGTTCTGTGTAAGAAAGCTTTATGCGAAGGGGTGGATCACCTCATTAATATGTAAGCTTTCCACACCTGAGAAAGACAAAGACCCTCCCCTAACGGCCCTATTAGGAGCTATCAGGGCCTGTCATTTTGGGCAACCTTGCAAAATACTGTAAATGAGGAGATTTAAAAAAGAATGGCTTTTAACCTGTTAACCCTCACCAGTGCGTCGGCACACTGAAACGTTTTTTTTATTTATTTAGTTCAAAGTTACTATCAGATTAAATGTTATACTTTGACAAACTATACATCATTAAAAAGATATAAGACTCAAGTTTCAGTATTTGACCACTATTGTATTCTGAGAAACTTATAGTGACAGTTATGTCTTAATTTGTGTCAGGAGTTATGAAATGAAAAAATGCGTCGATCCCTTTAATATGAACTAGATGCGAAAGTTCGTCGAGACAAACTTTAAGTTGGCTTGAGAAAGTTTGGAGCAGAACGTTTTTTGCTAGGCGGTTGCTAGGATGTTATGGGTGGTTGCTATGGTGTTGCTAGGGTATTTTAGGAGGTTGCTAGGGTGTTCTGGGTGGTTGCTAGGTGGTTGCTAGGGTGTCCTGGGTGGTTGCTAGGGTCTTTTGGGTGGTTGCTAGGTGGTTGCTAGGGTCTTTTGGGTGGTTGCTAGGATATTTTGGGTGGTTGCTAGGGTCTTTTGGGTTGTTGCTAGGCGGTTGCTAGGGTGTTCTGGGTAGTTGCTAGGGTGTTTTGGGTGGTTGCTAGGGTATTCTGGGTGGTTGCTATGCGGTTGCTAGGATATTTAGGGTGGTTGCTAGGGTTTTTTGGGTGGTTGCTAGGCGGTTGCTAGGGTATTTTGGGTGGTTGCTAGGGTATTCTGGGTGGTTGCTAGGGTATTTTGGGTGGTTGCTAGGGTCTTTTGGGTGGTTGCTAGGCGGTTGCTAGGGTATTTTGGGTGGTTGCTATGGTATTCTGGGTGGTTGCTAGGGTCTTTTGGGTGGTTGCTAGGCGGTTGCTAGGGTGTTCTGGGTGGTTGCTAGGGTGTTTTGGGTGGTTGCTAGGGTATTCTGGGTGGTTGCTAGGCGGTTGCTAGGATATTTTGGGTGGTTGCTAGGGTGTTCTGGGTGGTTGCTAGGTGGTTGCTAGGGTGTTATGGGTGGTTACTAGGATGTTTTGTGTGGTTGCTATGGTGTTGCTAGGGTATTTTGGGTGGTTGCTAGGGTGTTTTGGGTGGTTGCTAGGGTGTTCTGGGTGGTTGCTAGGCGGTTGCTATGGTGTTATGGGTGGTTACTAGGATGTTTTGTGTGGTTGCTATGGTGTTGCTAGGCGGTTGCTAGGGTCTTTTGGGTGGTTGCTAGGCGGTTGCTAGGGTGTTTTGGGTGGTTGCTAGGGTGTTCTGGGTGGTTGCTAGGATATTTTGGGTGGTTGCTAGGGTCTTTTGGGTGGTTGCTAGGGTGTTCTGGGTGGTTGCTAGGTGGTTGCTAGGGTGTTCTGGGTGGTTGCTATGGTATTCAGAGCGGTTGATATGGTGTTACTAGGTGGTTGGTAGTTGTCACAGATGGTTACTATGGAGTTTTTATAGAGTTCTTACTTAACTAATCGCTATTAGCATGTAGCTATTCACTGCTAGCATGTGTAGCATGTTGAAAGTGCTGTTTGCTAGCATGAGTCAAAAGAGCCAAACCTCATCTCTATACGATGTTCTGATACAGAGATATAGGTCTTGCAAAACGGTTGCTAGGGTACTCAAGTTTGGTTGCTATGGCGTTGCTTTGGAGCTGGTATATTTAAATTAAGAAGTTTAAAGTGGTTTGAAGTTTAAAGTAGTTTAAAGTAGTTTGAAGTTTATGATAGATAGATAGATAGATAAGTTAGATTGATAGACAGACACACACACACTAACTCGCTCACACACTCACTCAGACACACACGCACACTCAGAGTTTATGAGTTTAGAGTTTATAAGTATAAATTGATGAGTTTATAAGTGTACGAGTTTTTGAGTTTAGAGTTTATAAGTTTAAATGAGTTTACAGTTTATAAGTTTGAGTTTAAGAGTTCAGAGTTTATACATTTATGAGTTTAAGAGTTCATAAGTCTATTAAGTTAATTAGTTTATAAGTGTATGAGTTTAGAGTTTATAAGTTTAAATGAAGTAAATTTAGTAGTTTGAAGTTTAATTTAGTTTGAAGTAGATAGATAGATGAGTTTATTAGTTTAAATGAAGTAAATTTAGTAGTTTGAAGTTTAATTTAGTTTGAAGTAGATAGATAGATGAGTTTATTAGTTTAAATGAAGTAAATTTAGTAGTTTGAAGTTTAAATTAGTTTAAAGTTTAAATTAGTTTGAAGTTTAAAGTTTAAATTAGTTTGAAGTTTAATTTAGTTTGAAGATTAATTTAGTTTGAAGTTTAATGTAGTTTGAAGTAGATAGATAGATGAGTTTATTAGTTTAAATGAGTCTCAATGGCTCATATAGTATATAGAATGGCAGTTTGGTTTAGTCTTCAAGGGATTTAGATTTGAATTTTTGTCGGTTGGTCAGTTTGAAAAAGTCAATGGGAGTTTTTCCGAGTTTTGATCGTCATTTTTAGGAAAACCGTAAGTCCGATCAGTTAGAAAAGATATAGCATACCGAGTCAGAATAGTCTGAAGGTCTGAGCCGAGTTTGGAGTATGTAGAGTTAAAGCTCTAGGCTGTATTAAAGTTATATTTTTTTAGTCTCAGAAGAAGAATAATAACTAGATGCGAAAGTTCGTCGAGACAAACTTTAAGTTGGCTTGAGAAAGTTTGGACCAGAACGTTTTTTGCTAGGCGGTTGCTAGGATGTTGCTATGGTGTTGCTAGGGTATTTTGGGAGGTTGCTAGGGTGTTCTGGGTGGTTGCTAGGGTCTTTTGGGTGGTTGCTAGGTGGTTGCTAGGGTCTTTTGGGTGGTTGCTAGGCGGTTGCTAGGGTGTTGTGGGTGGTTGCTAGGGTGTTTTGGGTGGTTGCTAGGGTCTTTTGGGTGGTTGCTAGGGTCTTTTGTGTGGTTGCTAGGCGGTTGCTAGGGTGTTCTGGGTGATTGCTAGGTGTTTTGGGTGGTTGCTAGGGTATTCTGGGTGGTTGCTATGCGGTTGCTAGGATATTTAGGGTGGTTGCTAGGGTCTTTTGGGTGGTTGCTAGGCGGTTGCTAGGGTATTTTGGAGGGTTGCTAAGGTATTCTGGGTGGTTGCTAGGGTATTTTGGGTGGTTGCTATGGTATTCTGGGTGGTTGCTAGGGTCTTTTGGGTGGTTGCTAGGCGGTTGCTAGGGTGTTCTGGGTGGTTGCTAGGGTGTTTTGGGTGGTTGCTAGGGTATTCTGGGTGGTTGCTAGGCGGTTGCTAGGGTGTTCTGGGTGGTTGCTAGGGTGTTTTGGGTGGTTGCTAGGGTATTCTGGGTGGTTGCTAGGCGGTTGCTAGGGTGTTCTGGGTGGTTGCTAGGGTGTTTTGGGTGGTTGCTAGGGTATTCTGGGTGGTTGCTAGGCGGTTGCTAGGATATTTTGGGTGGTTGCTAGGGTGTTTTAGGTGGTTGCTAGGGTGTTCTTGGTGGTTGCTAGGCGGTTGCTAGGGTGTTATGGGTGGTTGCTAGGGTCTTTTGGGTGGTTGCTAGGTGGTTGCTAGGGTCTTTTGGGTGGTTGCTAGGCGGTTGCTAGGGTGTTCTGGGTGGTTGCTAGGATATTTTGGGTGGTTGCTAGGGTCTTTTGGGTGGTTGCTAGGGTGTTCTGGGTGGTTGCTAGGTGGTTGCTAGGGTGTTCTGGGTGGTTGCTATGGTATTCAGAGCGGTAGATAGATACACACACACACACACACACACTCAGAGTTTATGAGTTTAGAGTTTATAAGTGTATAAATTGATGAGTTTATAAGTGTACAAGTTTTTGAGTTTAGAGTTTATAAGTTTAAATGAGTTTAGAGTTCAGAGTTTATTAATTTATGAGTTTAAGAGTTCATAAGTCTATGAATTCATGAGTTTATTAGTTAATTAGTTATTACATTTAAGTTAATTAGTTTATAAGTGTATGAGATTAGAGTTTATTAGTTTAAATGAGTTTCATTGGCTAATATATATAGAATGGCAGTTTGAATTAGTTTTCAAGGGATTTAGATTTGAATTTTTGTCGGTTGGTGAGTTTGAATTTTTTTAGAATGCCCAATGTTAAGTCAATGGGAGTTTTTCCGAGTTTTGATCGTCATTTGTAGGAAAACCGTAAGTCCGATCAGTCTGAAAAGATATAGCATATAACTTCAGATCAGTTTGAGTGTCTGAGCCGAGTTTGGAGTATGTAGAGTTAAAGCTCTAGGGCGAGTTTGAGTCAATAGTTTTTCACAGAAGATTAATAATAATAATAAGTTTAAGTACAATATCAGTAAGTTGGCTTTCTCAGCCAACTTAATAACTAGATGCGAAAGTTCGTCGAGACAAACTTTATGTTGGCTTGAGAAAGTTTGGAGCAGAACGTTTTTTGCTAGGCGGTTGCTAGGATGTTGCTATGGTGTTGCTAGGGTATTTTGGGAGGTTGCTAGGGTGTTCTGGGTGGTTGCTAGGTGGTTGCTAGGGTGTCCTGGGTGGTTGCTAGGGTCTTTTGGGTGGTTGCTAGGCGGTTGCTAGGGTCTTTTGGGTGGTTGCTAGGCGGTTGCTAGGGTGTTCTGGGTGGTTGCTAGGGTGTTTTGGGTGGTTGCTAGGGTCTTTTGGGTGGTTGCTAGGCGGTTGCTAGGGTGTTTTGGGTGGTTGCTAGGGTGTTTTGGGTGGTTGCTAGGATATTTTGGGTGGTTGCTAGGGTCTTTTGGGTGGTTGCTAGGCGGTTGCTAGGGTGTTCTGGGTGGTTGCTAGGTGGTTGCTAGGGTGTCCTGGGTGGTTGCTAGGGTCTTTTGGGTGGTTGCTAGGCGGTTGCTAGGGTCTTTTGGGTGGTTGCTAGGCGGTTGCTAGGGTGTTCTGGGTGGTTGCTAGGGTCTTTTGGGTGGTTGCTAGGGTCTTTTGGGTGGTTGCTAGGCGGTTGCTAGGGTGTTTTGGGTGGTTGCTAGGGTGTTTTGGGTGGTTGCTAGGATATTTTGGGTGGTTGCTAGGGTCTTTTGGGTGGTTGCTAGGCGGTTGCTAGGGTGTTCTGGGTGGTTGCTAGGGTGTTTTGGGTGGTTGCTAGGGTATTCTGGGTGGTTGCTAGGCGGTTGCTAGGGTCTTTTGGGTGGTTGCTAGGGTCTTTTGGGTGGTTGCTAGGGTATTTTGGGTGGTTGCTAGGTGGTTGCTAGGGTGTTCTGGGTGGTTGCTAGGGTCTTTTGGGTGGTTGCTAGGGTATTCTGGGTGTTTGCTATGCGGTTGCTAGGATATTTAGGGTGGTTGCTAGGGTCTTTTGGGTGGTTGCTAGGCGGTTGCTAGGGTATTTTGGGTGGTTGCTAGGGTATTCTGGGTGGTTGCTAGGGTATTTTGGGTGGTTGCTAGGCGGTTGCTAGGGTATTTTGGGTGGTTGCTATGGTATTCTGGGTGGTTGCTAGGGTCTTTTGGGTGGTTGCTAGGCGGTTGCTAGGGTGTTTTGGGTGGTTGCTAGGGTGTTTTGGGTGGTTGCTAGGGTATTCTGGGTGTTTGCTAGGCGGTTGCTAGGATATTTTGGGTGGTTGCTAGGGTGTTTTGGGTGGTTGCTAGGGTGTTCTGGGTGGTTGCTAGGCGGTTGCTAGGGTGTTATGGGTGGTTACTAGGATGTTTTGTGTGGTTGCTATGGTGTTGCTAGGGTATTTTGGGTGGTTGCTAGGGTCTTTTGGGTGGTTGCTAGGCGGTTGCTAGGGTGTTTTGGGTGGTTACTAGGATGTTTTGTGTGGTTGCTATGGTGTTGCTAGGGTATTTTGGGTGGTTGCTAGGGTCTTTTGGGTGGTTGCTAGGCGGTTGCTAGGGTGTTTTGGGTGGTTGCTAGGGTGTTTTGGGTGGTTGCTATGGTCTTTTGGGTGGTTGCTAGGCGGTTGCTAGGGTGTTTTGGGTGGTTGCTAGGGTCTTTTGGGTGGTTGCTAGGATATTTTGGGTGGTTGCTAGGGTGTTCTGGGTGGTTGCTAGGGTGTTCTGGGTGGTTGCTATGGTATTCAGAGCGGTAGATAGATAGATACACACACACACACACACACACACACACACACACACACACACACACACACACTCAAACAGACTACCTCCCTCACACACTCACTCAGACACACACACACACTCAGAGTTTATGAGTTTAGAGTTTATAAGTGTATAAATTTATGAGTTTATAAGTGTACAAGTTTTTGAGTTTAGAGTTTATAAGTTTGAATGAGTTTAGAGTTCAGAGTTTATTAATTTATGAGTTTAAGAGTTCATAAGTCTATGAATTCATGAGTTTATTAGTTAATTAGTTATTAAATTTAAGTTAATTAGTTTATAAGTGTATGAGATTAGAGTTTATTAGTTTAAATGAGTTTCATTGGCTAATATATATAGAATGGCAGTTTGGTTTAGTTTTCAAGGGATTTAGATTTGAATTTTTGTCGGTTTGAATTTTTTAGAACTCCCCAATGTAAGTCAATGGAGTTTTTGAATGAGTTTTTTCGAGTTTTGATCGTCATTTTTAGGAAAACCGTAAGTCCGATCAGTCTGAAAAGATAAAGCAACTCGAGTCAGATCAGTTTGAGTGTCTGAGCCGAGTTTGGAGTATGTAGCGTTAAAGCTCTAGGAGGAGTTAGTCTCAGATTTTTTTCCGCTCAGAAGAATAATAATAACTAGATGCGAAAGTTCGTCGAGACAAACTTTAAGTTGGCTTGAGAAAGTTTGGACCAGAACGTTTTTTGCTAGGCGGTTGCTAGGATTTTATGGGTGGTTGCTATGGTGTTCCTAGGGTATTTTGGGAGGTTGCTAGGGTGTTCTGGGTGGTTGCTAGGTGGTTGCTAGGGTGTCCTGGGTGGTTGCTAGGGTCTTTTGAGTGGTTGCTAGGTGGTTGCTAGGGTCTTTTGGGTGGTTGCTAGGCGGTTGCTAGGGTGTTCTGGGTGGTTGCTAGGGTTTTTTGGGTGGTTGCTAGGGTATTCTGGGTGGTTGCTAGGCGGTTGCTAGGATATTTTGGGTGGTTGCTAGGGTCTTCTGGGTGGTTGCTAGGCGGTTGCTAGGGTGTCCTGGGTGGTTGCTAGGGTCTTTTGGGTGGTTGCTAGGCGGTTGCTAGGGTGTTCTGGGTGGTTGCTATGGTGTTTTGGGTGGTTGCTAGGGTCTTTTGGGTGGTTGCTAGGTGGTTGCTAGGGTCTTTTGGGTGGTTGCTAGGCGGTTGTTAGGGTGTTCTGGGTGGTTGCTAGGGTGTTTTGGGTGGTTGCTAGGGTATTCTGGGTGGTTGCTAGGATATTTTGGGTGGTTGCTAGGGTCTTTTGGGTGGTTGCTAGGTTCTTTTGGGTGGTTGCTAGGGTCTTGTGGGTGGTTGCAAGGCGGTTGCTAGGGTGTTCTGGGTGGTTGCTAGGGTCTTTTGGGTGGTTGCTAGGCGGTTGCTAGGGTGTTTTGGGTGGTTGCTAGGCGGTTGCTAGGGTCTTTTGGGTGGTTGCTAGGGTGTTTTGGGTGGTTGCTAGGGTATTCTGGGTGGTTGCTAGGCGGTTGCTAGGGTCTTTTGGGTGGTTGCTAGGCGGTTGCTATGGTGTTCTGGGTGGTTGCTAGGGTATTCTGGGTGGTTGCTAGGCGGTTGCTAGGGTGTTTTGGGTGGTTGCTAGGGTGTTTTGGGTGGTTGCTAGGGTATTCTGGGTGGTTGCTAGGCGGTTGCTAGGGTCTTTTGGGTGGTTGCTAGGGTGTTCTGGGTGGTTGCTAGGCGGTTGCTAGGGTGTTATGGGTGGTTACTAGGATGTTTTGTGTGGTTGCTATGGTGTTGCTAGGGTATTTTGGGTGGTTGCTAGGGTGTTTTGGGTGGTTGCTAGGGTGTTCTGGGTGGTTGCTAGGCGGTTGCTAGGGTGTTATGGGTGGTTACTAGGATGTTTTGTGTGGTTGCTATGGTGTTGCTAGGGTATTTTGGGTGGTTGCTAGGGTCTTTTGGGTGGTTGCTAGGGTGTTTTGGGTGGTTGCTAGGGTGTTCTGGGTGGTTGCTAGGATATTTTGGGTGGTTGCTAGGGTCTTTTGGGTGGTTGCTAGGGTGTTCTGGGTGGTTGCTAGGTGGTTGCTAGGGTGTTCTGGGTGGTTGCTATGGTATTTAGAGCGGTAGATAGATAGATACACACACACACACACACTCAGAGTTTATGAGTTTAGAGTTTATAAGTTTAAATGAGTTTAAGAGTTCAGAGTTTATTAATTTTTGAGTTTAAGAGTTCATAAGTCTATGAATTCATGAGTTTATTAGTTAATTAGCTATTAAATTTAAGTTAATTAGTTTATAAGTGTATGAGATTAGAGTTTATTAGTTTAAATGAGTTTCATTGGCTAATATATATAGAATGGGAGTTTATAAGTTTAAATGAGCTTAGAGTTCAGAGTTTATTAATTTATGAGTTTAAGAGTTCATAAGTCTATGAATTCATGAGTTTATTAGTTATTAAATTTAAGTTAATTAGTTTATAAGTGTATGAGATTAGAGTTTATTAGTTTAAATGAGTTTCATTGGCTAATATATATAGAATGGCAGTTTGAATTAGTCTTCAAGGGATTTAGATTTGAATTTTTGTCGGTTGGTGAGTTTGAATTTTTTTAGAATGCCCAATGTTAAGTCAATGGGAGTTTTTTCGAGTTTTGATCGTCATTTGTAGGAAAACCGTAAGTCTGATCAGTCTGAAAAGATATAGCAACTAACTTCAGATCAGTTTGAGTATCTGAGCCGAGTTTGGAGTATGTAGAGTTAAAGCTCTAGGACGAGATAGAGTCAACAGTTTTTCACAGAAGATTAATAATAATAACTAGATGCGAAAGTTCGTCGAGACAAACTTTAAGTTGGCTTGAGAAAGTTTGGACCAGAACGTTTTTTGCTAGGCGGTTGCTAGGATTTTATGGGTGGTTGCTATGGTGTTCCTAGGGTATTTTGGGAGGTTGCTAGGGTGTTCTGGGTGGTTGCTAGGTGGTTGCTAGGGTGTCCTGGGTGGTTGCTAGGGTCTTTTGGGTGGTTGCTAGGTGGTTGCTAGGGTCTTTTGGGTGGTTGCTAGGCGGTTGCTAGGGTGTTCTGGGTGGTTGCTAGGGTTTTTTGGGTGGTTGCTAGGGTATTCTGGGTGGTTGCTAGGCGGTTGCTAGGGTGTCCTGGGTGGTTGCTAGGGTCTTTTGGGTGGTTGCTAGGCGGTTGCTAGGGTGTTCTGGGTGGTTGCTAGGGTGTTTTGGGTGGTTGCTAGGGTCTTTTGGGTGGTTGCTAGGTGGTTGCTAGGGTCTTTTGGGTGGTTGCTAGGCGGTTGTTAGTGTGTTCTGGGTGGTTGCTAGGGTGTTTTGGGTGGTTGCTAGGGTATTCTGGGTGGTTGCTAGGGTGTTTTGGGTGGTTGCTAGGGTCTTTTGGGTGGTTGCTAGGTGGTTGCTAGGGTCTTTTGGGTGGTTGCTAGGCGGTTGTTAGGGTGTTCTGGGTGGTTGCTAGGGTGTTTTGGGTGGTTGCTAGGGTATTCTGGGTGGTTGCTAGGATATTTTGGGTGGTTGCTAGGGTCTTTTGGGTGGTTGCTAGGGTCTTTTGGGTGGTTGCTAGGGTCTTGTGGGTGGTTGCAAGGCGGTTGCTAGGGTGTTCTGGGTGGTTGCTAGGGTCTTTTGGGTGGTTGCTAGGCGGTTGCTAGGGTGTTTTGGGTGGTTGCTAGGCGGTTGCTAGGGTCTTTTGGGTGGTTGCTAGGGTGTTTTGGGTGGTTGCTAGGGTATTCTGGGTGGTTGCTAGGCGGTTGCTAGGGTCTTTTGGGTGGTTGCTAGGCGGTTGCTTTGGTGTTCTGGGTGGTTGCTAGGGTGTTTTGGGTGGTTGCTAGGGTATTCTGGGTGGTTGCTAGGCGGTTGCTAGGGTGTTTTGGGTGGTTGCTAGGGTGTTTTGGGTGGTTGCTAGGGTATTCTGGGTGGTTGCTAGGCGGTTGCTAGGGTCTTTTGGGTGGTTGCTAGGGTCTTTTCGGTGGTTGCTAGGGTGTTCTGGGTGGTTGCTAGGCGGTTGCTAGGGTGTTATGGGTGGTTACTAGGATGTTTTGTGTGGTTGCTATGGTGTTGCTAGGGTATTTTGGGTGGTTGCTAGGGTGTTTTGGGTGGTTGCTAGGGTGTTCTGGGTGGTTGCTAGGCGGTTGCTAGGGTGTTATGGGTGGTTACTAGGATGTTTTGTGTGGTTGCTATGGTGTTGCTAGGGTATTTTGGGTGGTTGCTAGGGTCTTTTGGGTGGTTGCTAGGGTGTTTTGGGTGGTTGCTAGGTGGTTGCTAGGGTGTTCTGGGTGGTTGCTAGGATATTTTGGGTGGTTGCTAGGGTCTTTTGGGTGGTTGCTAGGGTGTTCTGGGTGGTTGCTAGGTGGTTGCTAGGGTGTTCTGGGTGGTTGCTATGGTATTTAGAGCGGTAGATAGATAGATACACACACACACACACACACACACTCAGAGTTTATGAGTTTAGAGTTTATAAGTGTATAAATTGATGAGTTTATAAGTGTACAAGTTTTTGAGTTTAGAGTTTATAAGTTTAAATGAGTTTAAGAGTTCAGAGTTTATTAATTTTTGAGTTTAAGAGTTCATAAGTCTATGAATTCATGAGTTTATTAGCTAATTAGCTATTAAATTTAAGTTAATTAGTTTATAAGTGTATGAGATTAGAGTTTATTAGTTTAAATGAGTTTCATTGGCTAATATATATAGAATGGGAGTTTATAAGTTTAAATGAGTTTAGAGTTCAGAGTTTATTAATTTATGAGTTTAAGAGTTCATAAGTCTATGAATTCATGAGTTTATTAGTTATTAAATTTAAGTTAATTAGTTTATAAGTGTATGAGATTAGAGTTTATTAGTTTAAATGAGTTTCATTGGCTAATATATATAGAATGGCAGTTTGAATTAGTCTTCAAGGGATTTAGATTTGAATTTTTGTCGGTTGGTGAGTTTGAATTTTTTTAGAATGCCCAATGTTAAGTCAATGGGAGTTTTTTCGAGTTTTGATCGTCATTTGTAGGAAAACCGTAAGTCTGATCAGTCTGAAAAGATATAGCAACTAACTTCAGATCAGTTTGAGTGTCTGAGCCGAGTTTGGAGTATGTAGAGTTAAAGCTCTAGGACGAGATAGAGTCAACAGTTTTTCACAGAAGATTAATAATAATAATAAGTTTAAGTACAATATCAGTAAGTTGGCTTTCTCAAGCCAACTTAATAAGTTTAAGTACAATATCAGTAAGTTGGCTTTCTCAAGCCAACTTAATAATAAGTTTAAATAGGATTTCAATATATTGGCTTTCTCAAGCCAACATAATAAGTTTAAGTACAATATCAGTAAGTTGGCTTTCTCAGCCAACTTAATTATGAGCGTCAGCTGGTCCATTCAGAAAAAAAACTCCGTGCTGTTGTCATGACAGTGCTATACAAAACAACGTCCCTCAGGGCTTTTAGCTCAAAAATGTGCAGACTTGGAGAAATATTGATATATTCTCATAGATTCACATCATATTTCTATAGACAGGAATAATATTTATTGAGTTTATACCCAAATGCGTCGATGTGATGTGCTGTGTTTTCAATTCATACCAATAGCCTGAGGGCGCTATATGCACAAAAATACTCCATATATGGAACATGAAGAAGAGCCATAATCATGTGACCTTCAAGGACGTCACTGATAGCAGCTACACACAAAGCTAACACAGAGATCGCTGTAATATGCAGATACAGACGGTTTGAAGACAATAAACATGATTGCAATGATATTTGATTTGCCTGTGTTCTTCAAGCAATGCCAGGTATTTTTATAATAATAGATTATATTTATAATGTAATGCTAATCGATATAGACTTTATCATTGTACATAATTCTATAAATATATTTTCTGTCTGATTTTTTTTTATCTGAAGCCAAAATAGATCACAGAAGATTATTTAAAATACTCGAATTGCGTTATAAAGTACGTTTGAAGCACAAACATGGTTTTAATCTCATAAATGGTCGTGTATTGATGGTGTGCTAAGCTAACATGCTAGCTAGGCCCAAAATAAAGTAATTTGACATGATCTTGAAAAACATTTAACTAAATACAGAGTTTTAGACTTATCATTTTCAGATTTTAAATATAACATGGTCACACATATGGCTTTAGCTGCAGTGCATTTCTAGATTGCTACAGTGCCAACTTCAATTTTATTTTCATGAATATGTTTCATAAAAATAAATTTCTAATAACTTTACAAAACTTTGAAGCTATTTAAAAAATGTTTTTTCATTATGACAATAATTAATTCTACATTTACAATAAACTACCAGGTGTCAGCTTTCAAATGAGATCATACTTGTGCTTTTAGTGCAAAGGGTTCATGAACTGTATGTGTTTCAGTTTGGGTATGTCATTTCTGGGGATTTTTCAAAAGTGGCGTTGCAGCTTAACAGGTTAAATTGTTTGGATTTATTTACAACACAACATAGTCCAAATATACACAACAAATACCAAAAAAGCACTTATTGAAAACAATGATCCAAAGACAGAGACCTTTGTCCCATTCCTAAAAACATTGTACATACCTTTCATTTCCAAGGTGTTTGATTTTAACTTTACCATGTTCATGTACAGAGACTCATGTGAATGTTGAAGTCAGCAGGACTCAGTTGCATCTGGTCCCTGAAAGGAAAAAAAAGTGAACTTACTGATATCAAGAGAAATAGGGAATATAGTTCTAAAATTTTTTGGGAATAATTTTTTTATTTTTCTGGTTAAAATTGCTTTTTAAAATTCACAGAATACACACACACACACACAAAATGTTTCCAACAATATATAATATAATGAACACCAGGTTTGTTGTGCCTTGTAGGTATAGGCTATGCACAGTGCTGGATAAAATAATAATAACAATAACCTATAGCAGCCTATAAATCTTCCAAATTATTTCAGTAACAACTACGCTAGAGAAAAATATATTGATTATCATGTTACTTCAAATGTTTCCATTCGTTATGATGATATAAAATGAGATAATAGTAAAAACATGAAGCCTTTGTTTGGTGCCCTTTGCTTTTCAAACGCAATCGCGCTCAAATATAAAACATTATGGTTACCATATACATATCTACGTTTGAGCAGATATCCACAAACACAGTAACAGTAAACACGGGTCTAAATATTACAATATTCACCATATATCTAGCAACAGTTCAACTGCAATGTGAAATTTATGCAACAATAGCAAACTAATATGTTGTCTTACCTTACATCTTTCTTGTCTTCAAATCGCGTTCTTCTTCTTCTTCTGAGGTAAATCCAATGTAAGCTCAGACGTGTCTTCCAAACTCGACGAAAAGCAGAGACTTGTGAAGTGTTTTGGTGTTTTGTTTTTGAGGTAACGAGGGCGTTCGCGTCCCATGTGGAGATTTGCATGTGAATCTCTTTTGCGCGAGTGGGCGTGTCGAATTAAAAAAATAATGAGCAAGCGCGTGATAAGCTGGACATCCTGTTGGTTTTATACAAATGACTTAAACAGAGAATATTTGTTTTCAGTTTGAATCCGATCGTTTATAAAGGTATATGGCTCATAAATGTGTGACAAGTATTCGCTGAGTTTTGTTTCAGTTTATAGATAGTATTCAGTTTAAAAAAAAGTTCACCGTGACGGAGAGGCAGAACGCACACCCTGTTTATTTTCTTTATTTTACAAAAGCACAATGTTTTGATTTGATTGTAAGTGGACACATACAAAAGTAGAAATATCACAGGTTCTTTTTTTATATATTTTTTTTCTGTATGACCATAAATGACGGACAAATTTAAGTTTATTGTAAAATCCAGCAAAACGCGCCGGCGTGTTTTTCAACCTCAGAGGATTAAGTGTTAAATCATGCCAAGATCATGCTAAGAACTCTATAAAAACTCCATAGTAACCATCTATGGCAACTACCAACCACCTAGTAACACCATATCAACCGCCCTGAATAACTTAGCAACCGCCTAGTAACACCATAGCAACCACCCAGAACACCCTAGCAACTGCCTAGCAACCACCCAGAATACCTTAACAACCGCCTAGCAACACCATAGCAACCACCCAGAACACCCTAGCAACCACCCAAAACACCCTAGCAACCAACCAGAATACCCTAGCAAGTTAGCAACCACGCAGAATACCTTAGCAATCGCCTAGCAACACCATAGCAACCACCCAGAACACCCTAGCAACCACCCAGAATACCCTAGCAACCGCCTAGCAACACCATAGCAACCACCCATAACACCGTAGCAACCACTTAGCAACGACCAAAAACACCCTAGCAACCAACCAGAATACCCTAGCAAACACCTAGCAACAGCATAGCAACTAGGGGTGTCGCAATATACCGGTGTTGACGATAATCGTGATATTCAAAGCGTGAAATATCAGCATCGTGTTAATTTAGAGTGTGACAATATACCGGTATTGGCGATAACCACAATGTTTAAAATGAATAGGACTCTTATGATAACATGACACGTAAATACTACAGCGCCAGTACCTGGTTGACCTCTCAGATGTCAGTATTGCACCCGCGGACACCTATCAAATAAGAAGACGACGCAGCGCTCGTCCGCGCAGCTATAGTGAAACACTCTGTCCACACCCGAACAAAGTAAGCTCGCTAGTATTAAGAACAGAGTTCTTTGACTTCAAAGTAAACAGCACCTTAAAGGTGGTCGCACACCGGACGAGAAGCGCAGCGCCACGTCTTTAAAATTAAAACACATTCTGTATGAGTGTAGCCTACACACACCGGCGGCCGCGGTGCCCAGCAACGGCTCAGGGCCCGGTTTCCCAAAGCGTTCTTATCTCTAAGTAGTTCTTAACCTATTCCTTAACCTCTCTCTTAACCTTATGGGACGGTTCCCGAAACGTTCGTACGCTAAGTATATCTTGTGTAAGTCACACTTTCGTAAGGTTGGTCTGGACCACTCTTAGCTTCACCTTATCACTGTTGCAGGTCTATATGAATATAATCCTGAAGTTTTAATACACACAGACAGCATTAAATTAAGCTAATTCAAGTGTTTTCATGCAAAGAATAAAATTGTCATTACACTGATTGTTGTTAGATTTTTAATTATATTATTATACAATATTATTAATTTAATTAAAACGCTCTTTTAAAGGCCAGTGAAAGCATAGGCTACTGTCAGTTAAGTCCTATTCGGACGCTAATATTGTTTCTCATGGGCTCGTCCGGTATTTTAAACATTTACAGGGGTAAGTCGGTGATTTTAGTGCCGTCCGAATCCATAATATCAGTGTTTTTCTCACCCAACCCGCGTAAAAATCCCTGGCCAAATTAGTACCTTCTGTTTTTTGACAAACAGGTTGTGTGGTAATTTAATTGCCGTCTGAATCCACATCTCTGAGTTTACAAGAGATTCAAAATTCACGGTTTAAATCCTTTTTGGTCACTGCCGAGCACCGTACGCAAGATGTAAACTTTTATTACTGAAATGCTGGAAAGTATTTACACAAGAACAATATTTCATCGCAGCTCCACCTCAGCGAACAAAAATGGGAAAGAGAAGAAAGCACGTACATTTTTGAAAAGGTTATTGTGGCAGCAATAGGCTATGTTACAATTTTAAAATATGTAGGCTAGGCTATTATAGGCTATTATAGTTTGAATTATTTTTTATAATATCCAATAATCATAATAAATTCCATTTTCAACTATTTCTGAAGTGCTTCATTTATAAAGATCACCACTTTCTCACATAAACAGCCCCTGCACGAGAGAATAATTGATTCTCGAGCCATCGATATCAACCAATTCAGCACCATCGCCACGGACAGCGCCGGGTAACGTCGCACATAAGAAGGAATATCTTAAGCAGCTTCCTAAGGTATAGTTCGGGGAACACACTTAGGAAAATAAACAAATTTGGTAAGATATATCTTTCGAGTCTTCTTAGCAGGCTAAGAGTGAGCGTTATCGGGAAACCGGGCCCTGGGCCGTGTTCAAAATCCTGCCGCGACACAGAGCGCCATTTCGTTTTATATTAAATTTACATTATATTTGTCTCAAATCATCGATTACACCCTGTGCTGCAATATACATTTAATTTTACATTATTTTACAGAAATCAGCTGCTTGAATAAAATTGCTGATGTTTATCGGATTTTCAGGTGATTTTTCTCAATTCATTCAGTTAACGGATGCTCTGAGGTAAAGTGTTCAGATCACAGACTCAGCAACTATTGTTTTTAATTGTACAGTATAATCATAACATATACATATTATCTCAATTCCGTAATGTCCTTAAACATAATGATATTGCTGGCCATAAACTGAGAAAGAAAGTGCGCGTCGGGTGTGCGATACCTGGAGTTGTCATGGACGCGACGCTCCTATTATTTTACTAGTCATGGAATGGGAAACGTGACATTAACAGGGTTTCTGTGTTCATATATTTAATAAAGGGTGATTATTAAAATTAAGAACCCCGTTTTCTTTACTCATCTTATTTTTGTATTTGTATTTGCACTTGATTTTTTTTTTATTCAAATCTGCTTGGCGCCGGTGCAACAATAGGTTTAAGAGCTTTTCAGTTCTTCAGGAAACCTTCCGACAGTGTTTTGCTTCAGTTTGAAACCAGATAAACTTCACATGCTTGTCTTCCTTCACAAAAATTTGCCATAGATTGAGTACGCAAGAAGTAAAAATTAGAGATGCACCGATTACAATTTTCTAGGCCGATTCCGATTTCTGATTTTTCATTGAGTTTGACCTGCCGATACCGATTTTAGCCGATTCCGATTTAATTTTTTTCTAACCACTTTACAGCACACACAAATATTTATTTTCGATATTTTCTTTAACCCTTTCACGCGTAAGTTTAAAATATTCTAACTGACACCCCCACCCCCAGAGTGAGTTTTCTCAAGGCGAACGTTCCCTTTAATGTTTCCATGGCGACGTGTTACGCGATACACCGCAGCCACAATAATACTGTATGACAGATGTGTCGCTTTTATTTCGCTTTTCCTTTTTTATTCAAAATATTCACAAACTTGCTTACCATGTCATCAACTAGCCCATTGGTTCCCAATTCCAGTCCTCGTGACCCACTGCTCTGCACATTTTGTATGTCTCCCTTATTTAACACACCTGAACCAGATCATCAGCTCATTAGAGCCCCTTTCACACAGCGCATTGAACCCGGGAAATTGCCGGCAAATTGCCGGAACGCCTTCTGTGTGAACGCAAACACGACCCGGGTTTAATGCCGGGATCGATGCCGGGTTGGGGACCTAGTAACATTGCCGTGTTCAGTCCTGGAACGCGCGCTGTGTGAACAAAAGCCGTAATAATGCCGTGTCGTAGTGATGACGCTGAAGCCGGGATCGTTCGCCAGCTGTGAAACGGTACGAAATGCGCAATTTTATGATCGAATCAGAGAAATAAATGCACAAGCGTGGTTTCTCGAGAGAGAAATCGCAGCTCATAAGCAAACTGAAGACGCTGCTGAGACGATGTCACGTGTCTTTCCGGGACATACACGGGTTGTGTGTGAACGCACTCTCTGATTCCGGAAAATCACTGGCAGTGTGAATGAACCAAAATCAAATGAACCCGGGTCAAATCCCGGGTCACTTTATCCGTGTATTTTCCGGAATCTCTGTGTGAAAGGCTAGGAGAGACTCCATGAACTGAACTGAGTGTGTCAGATAAGAGAGACCTACAAAATGTGCAGAGCAGTGGGTCACGAGGACTGGAATTGGGAACCACTGAACTAGCCTATCTGATATTCCGATTCTCAAATACGTGTGAGTGAGTGTGTTTGATCGTTTAAAAACCTTTATAAATAATCTTGATCTAACATGAGATGGGTGCCGCAATGTTGTCCTGTCAGTCGGATTTACAGCACGTGAATTCATCAGTTTCTCCCGAAATAAATGCAAGAAAGTGGCCGGTGAACTGAGAAGGATAGAGTAAACTTTATAGTTACTTCCACTATGTTTGTCTGATATGAATAACACATGTCGGCAAATTATATTTGAATAGATTGTTATTGCTGCTTCCACAGACATCAGTGTGCATTTTACAAACTCCAAATGTATTGTTTTACTCGTGCTTATGTGTATTTAAATATCTGAAACCTAAAATAAACATTATGAGGTTGAAAACACTGCTTAGTTGTGATATATGACAGCGCTGAACGTGTCCGACTCTGGCTCAGCGCCAGCCAAACGCGCGAAAGCACAGTTTGAATCTGGCAGTTATGCGACGTCACTGAACATTATAAATGTGGCGCCGTAAGTTACTCTCAGGGGCACAGAGATAAAAATCCCATATATGAGACCGTACCTCTCAAAAGGTTAATCATGCGGCGCCCGAGTGCATTTGACCGGCATTAAATCGGCATATGTCAGACTGACCGGCCGGTCGCCGGTCATGGCCGATCACGTGAAAATCGGCCAATTCCGGTCACCAGCCGATCAATCGGTGCATCTCTTGTAAAAATGCTTGTGCCTTGTGTTTATCAGTGTTTATGGATGTGTTAGATAAAAAAGAAAAACTAAGTAAAAATGTACATTTGAAAAAAAAAACCAATTCTATAGATATCGCGATATATCGATATCGTGAATTCTTTTGGCCACAATAACCGTGGTGTGAAAAATCTAACATCGTGACAGCCCTAATAGCAACCACCCAGAACACCCTAGCAACCACCTAGCAACCACCCAGAACACACCCTAGCAACCACCTAGCAACCACCCAGAATACACTAGCAACCACCTAGCAACAACCTAGCAACCACCCAGAACACCCTAGCAACCGCCTAGCAACTTTTTAACTTTAAAACACTTTAAACTACTTGAAACTTTAAACTGCTTTAAACTTTAAACTACTTTAAACTTCAAACTTCTTTAAACTTTAAACTAATTTAAACTTTAAACTAAATTAAATTTTAAACTACTTTAATCTTCAAACTACTTTTATCTTCAAACTTTCTGGTCCAAACTTTCTCAAGCCAACTTAAAGTTTGTCTCGACAAACTTTTGAATCTAGTTGTGTGTGTTATTGTAAGTTCAAGCACAAAAGAGAACTGTATTCTGACGTGCTGTCTGTGTGCACGATACTGGCGTGTCTTTCTCTCTCTCTGTGTGTGTGTGTGTGTGTGTGTGTGTGTGTGTCAGAGTCACACTTTTGTCTTGTCGCACATGAATGGTTTAAAATAGTGTTGGGTCCGAGTGCACCTTTGTCGAGTCCGAGTCGAGTCCAAGTCCTTAACAATCGAGTCCGAGTCCGGCCGAGTCCACAAAGATTTAAATGGTTTTAAACTGACCTTTCACAAAGACCCGCCCCTCTTACTGTCGCTACGTCCGACAAGCCATTCTGCTCTCACTCCACATGTTCTCACACAGTGACATATATACTGCGGAGCAAAGAGGACACTGACAATGCACCAACAGACAAGACAAGGCTACTTCTGGTATGAAATAAAGTCTCAGCTTTCAAAAATTTTTTATTTTTATGAAATTAAAACAATACACACCGTTTTGTGGTGCTTTAATATAGGCCTCAACTCAAGCAGCACATGAACTGATAATCTCTTCTAGTTATAGCATGAATTAAACATGAATGAACATCAGAACTGCAAAAAGAAATCAATACACACCATTTCCACAAGTCCATTGACTTTAATCTACTATCTGGTTTGGTTTGTTTGTCACACAAAAATGGCGGGTATCTGCATTATCTGGTCAGATCGCCTGTCAATCAAAGTCCAACGAAAGGTCTCACCACTGAGCTCTTAAATTAAAATTTGAACCTTTACAAAAGGATTGCAATGTATAGTTACAGTCAGGGGCGGTTCTAAGGTCAGTGGATATTCGGGGCTTTAGCCCAAACTAAAATTGGGTATTTTTATATAAAGGAATGAATTAATTATTTATAAAAGCGATTTATGGGAATAAAGACAAATAAAGGCTTATTGTATGACAGGGTTTTTACTGGCTCAAAATGAGACGGAGGTGGTAAAATCCTAAAATTGTATTTTAATAATAAGGTAATTAAATGTTATTTTTCATAGATCATCATATAGCCTAATGTGTTTTCGACATTGTTTTGCGGGTGGAGCTTGGTACCTCTAGGGGGGCCCGGGGGGCATGCCCCCCCGCAAGAAATTTTGGTACATTTTAAAGATAAATTCATTAATCTGGTGCACTTTGAGTCACCCAAATCCACTGTTGAAAATAAATAATCCACCCGCAAACCGCCCATATTCTTTGATTTAGATATCTGCATCTGATCACATTACAATTATTCAAATTCTCAGTGTTAAGCATGATAATATGGTAACATATCACACTGAAGTTGGCTAATTAAAAATGAACATTTGTTTAAAATAAAAATTCTTCTTTTGGCAAAATTAAATTTCCTTAATAGCCTAAACAGAGGCTTTACTCCCTTCAAACTTACATTGTCAATGTTTCATTACATCACTGTTTGAAAACACTCAGAATATTTTTTTGTACCTTTATAAGGTTTTATTTTATTAAATGTTTGCTCATCTTTCATTTCAAATTCTTAAATTTGATCAATATATTCAACTAAAATAATAAGACATTAGGCTGTTACCAATCAAATTAAATAATTTACATTGAAAAATTATAACTATTAAATTAGATCATTTTAAATATTTTTGATATTTAAATAAAAAAAAGTTGACTAATTTGCGTCCCCGGATACTGTCGGTAGTTGGACATTTTTATTGTAAAACAGTCAAATATTAAATGTTTATCTAGGCTACTTACATTTTACCAGACATTCGTTCACTTCTTTAAGCATTTTGACATTGATGAGGTAGACCGCTGAACTTTTAGTCATCCTAACAAACAGAGCGGTGCGTAATGTAGTGCATCAGAGCAGCATCAAGAATATAAAATACATTGCAGTGAATCTCTTATTTGCATCTTAAGTTTATTGCCAATAATAATGACAGGTTTGCGAAAGTGTAGAACTCGATGAGCTCGCGCAAAATACATCTTCAGCACAGCGACTCATTTAAACGCCTCTGATTGGCCGATGCGTTCAACAGACATGTCTGTGATTGGCTACAATGCTAAACGCTGCAAAAGCACGTCGTAAGTACCTTTAATGCAAAGGGAAAAATAAATAAAACTGTAATATGCACTTTTCATGATTAGGTAATCGCGGCTGCTGTAGGCTAATCTTATTCACATTTGTTTTTCTGATTAATTGTTTTGCTCTATGAGAAAGACAAGGTAACAAATTATTCGGGGCTTTACTAAAAACATTCGGGGCTTAAGCCCCCTTAGCCCAGCCCTAGCGCCGCCCCTGGTTACAGTCATATGTTTACCTATCGTACATCTTTCAGATTCTGCAAGGTAATGCTCAGGAATATAACACGATGCATTAAGAGCCAGGGGTAAACGTTTGAGCAAGATTATGGTGATGTTTAAATTTTTTATTTATTTTGATTATCTTATTTTGTTTTACATGCTAATATCTTATTTAGCCTCTAAATGGCAGGACTAAATTAATTAATGGATTTTTTAATAAAATAAGAGCAATTTACACCAATGATCCAGCTCAAAAATTTACACCCCCCTGGCTCCTAATGGTTGCTTCCTTCTTGAGCATCACTAAATGTTTGCAGGGTTTGTAATAGTTGTGTATGAGTCCATCAGTTGTCTTCAGTTTGACAAGATGGATCTCACAATCATAGTCACTGCTAGTAAGGAGTCAAATATGCAGAAGATGCTGGAAAAGCAAAAAATGTGCAGGAGCTGGAGGATTTTTCCTCATGAACAACCATAACATTTTTTTTTTTTTTTTTTTACTTTTGGATCATTCAGGTAATGAAACACAATATTAAAATCAAGCCTATGTAATTTGTCTTGTATTTTGTCTTGTGGACTAGGCTATTAAACATCCGTTATGTGAAAAAGCTTTTTCAGGGCAGTAATAAATAGAAACACTATTTATGATCATCCTTTTGGAGATTCTGCAAGATGTATGTAAACTTATGACTAAAGTGTAGGCTAAATGTAACAAAAATCATAACATTATTGACCTTATGCACCAGAGAAACGAGGGCGCCACCATCTTTAGAATATTGTCTGTGAACTTCCGTTTTTGCCGTCGCTCTGTATATTCCTATGGCATTGCTGTCCAGGAGTAATTAGCTTTTGAAGTGGATTTACTTAATATTAAGTTAACAAAAGTTAGCGAAAGTTATCATGAAGATTAGATTGTTTAAACCAGATGTCTTAACAAATGTCAGTAGACCGGGGAGATTTTAAAACGAGCCGTTCAATCATAAATACGCAAGATCGCTGTGAAAATAAAACCGGAAGTCAAAAGACAACGAGCGCAGCGCTTAAAAGGGGCGGGGCTACATAAGGTCTATTAGACGCCAAAATGTTGCTTTGGTTATCACGTTCACGTTCTGATGTTGCTATGGTTACTGTGTCAATCATCACAATTTCATGACTCGCAGGACTAAAATTCTGGGAATTATCTCCCACATTTAAATGCAGTCATCACTCTTTTTAATTTACAGTGTGAACGTAACCACTGGTCCTCTTGAAGAAAATACACTTCCTATTTATTATTGCTAAATAAACATTATCTTGCACCTTTTCTAATTTCCGACCATTTCTAATTTGTGATAATATTAAGACATTCGTCAATTTCGTCAGTTTTTTTGTTATTCACAAGAAGTGCGATCTCTTGTGTGCAGAGTCTGTCTGTCTCTCGCGCACAGCATGAAAGGTCCCGCTTAATCATAGAGCGATGATGGCAGAGGGAACCAAACGCTCATAAGTGTGGTTACACTTCTAGAGCTGATGCAGAAAACTCTACACTGGGTTACACTGGCTTACACTGGCAGAGTCTCAATCTGCGAGTCCTGGTCAGACTCACCCTAAATAAGGCTTGATCTCGAGTTCATTCAGATGAAAGTAGTGACGGGTCCTTCATGAACGATCCGTTCAGTGCGTCTGTCACGGGACAAATGAACGGAAGACTCGGAAGGTAAAGTAATTATTTATGTTCCCTGTAAATTATTGTTGACTGCATTATAATGATTTCTTAATTCAGAATATGATCAAGATTGCGTAGGTGGATGTGTTCGGGGAATTTGCCTGTTAAAAGTATAACATTTAAAGCCCCTTAAATGAACGAAATGACTCGAAAAAGATTTGTTCATTTTGATGAACGAGATCGATTTAAGAGATTCAGTGAAATGATCTGAACTTCCCATCACTGGATGAATGATCAAGTTTACCCCCTTTAACTTATGAACTGTTTGCTGAAATAACCACAAAATGAACAACAACACTGAAGTAAGAGAATGAGTTATATCTGTCAATCTAATGTGCAATAGCATATGTTACAATAGCAACAGCAGCTCCTGTGAGTTTGGCAGCAGAAGGGGGACCAGCACAATATTAGGAAGGTCATAATGGTATGCCTGATCGGTGTGTGTAGCACATTATATACTTGTGTACTTATAGACTTGACTTGACTATTGTGTGATAGTCCATTTTATTGCCTTTATGTACTTTTTCACTGAAAGCTCCTCTCACCAACACACATTCCTTGTGTGTCTGTAATCATACTTGGCAATAAAGCTTATTATGATTCTGATTCTGAATACAGAGGGAAACATTTTTCATTTTTAAAATCTTGTAAAAATGATTAATCAAACAAATAATCTCACTTTTTTAAATGAATCTAGACTAAATCATCCTAATGGTACATTTACTTGTTTTATTCACAGGACAATGTTACAAGAGACTGAACAGAAGCCAAAAGTGACTAAGCAGAAGTCAAAAGAGGCCGAGCAGGAGGAAGACAGCGATGAAGAGACTGAGGGTCCTCCTGCAGTGAATGTGGGGTTGCTCAATGTTCATTCAATCAAAAGTGACAAGGCACAAAAGAAAAAAAGACTCAAGATAGAAAAGATCATAGAAGATAATAACCTGGACGTCTTTCTCACAACAGAGACATGGTTAGTTAATAACACTGCAGATGAAGCCCTTAGGGAATCTTCACCGACAGACTTCACGTTCTATCATGAGTGCAGGATGGGTCAAACAGGGGGAGGTGTTGCCATTCAGTTTTCACCGGAGTTGCGAGGTCAAAGAATTTATTTTGGCTCTACAGCATTCTTTGAATATGTAGCCGCAGCTCTGCAACATGACGACTGGAACGAAAAGGTTCTGTTCAACTGTGTATCGCCCACCGTTCAGTGTTGAGTTTGACGATTTCATTGTGGAGTTTACCATGCTCTTGACTGAGGCTTCTGATACGGCTTCTGATACGGCTTCCACAGGCTACAAGAGTATCATTGTGGCTGGTGATTTTAATATCCATGTCGAGAAAACCGATAAACCGAGAACATCTGTGTTTGAAAACATCTATAAGTTCCTTGGCTTTGAACAGCATGTAAAGGATCCAACACACAAATCAGGTGGCATTCTGGATCTGGTTCTCAGCAGAAATGTTAAAGTCTCTCCTGATGTCATTGTCCATGATGATGAGATTTCGGATCATAAAACCATATATTTTAGCGTTAGGCCAGCCCGTCTAAATTGGTTTGCGAATCTGTCTGGAATGATCAGAAGGATCTGTTCAGTTTCCTGAATCGTCTGAAGCGGTTTCTCACTCAGAGTCGTAACAGGACATTTAAGAACATCAAGAGCGCTGGATGAAGTTTTAAGACATTTAAGCAAAAATAAATAAAACTCTTGTGAAATTAGGCTTGCTAAATGGTTAGCTAACTTCAACATAAGCTAACTCTCATTATCTAGACGATGTCATTTTCTCTCGAACGTCATTGTAATATATCACTGTCAGTAATAACAATATCACTTGGCCTAACGTTACTGCACATACATCTTTAATGTGCTAACCGTTGACTAATTGCTTAAGTTAACAATTGACTAGAAAAATCTAGGGCAACCAAAGAAAAAAAAAGAAAAGTAACTTATGGTAACACAATTAAAAAAGATTTTTTGCTTATAACGAGGAAACCATTGGTCGGGCTTTAATTCGTTGCCCTAACATGTAAACCATGTGAGTCTAATGACACAGAAAGGCATGAATTATGACATTTAAGTGAAACGTGTTCATTAAGCCTACTTACCTGGACGGTGGTTTGAGATGCAATGAGAAATCACTGAAGAAATCACCCAATCGCAAAGCGGACTGGCTCCGTCTCCACAGCAACGGATGCTGAGGTTCATGGGTAATGCTGCCGTCAACTGATTAATTAAATTAGTTTTTACTTTAATTAATATCCAAAACATATCCCTGTTCTCACAGTTGAAGGAGAAACAATGTAAACTGATGGTCATATCAGTCGATAAAGCTCAGTAGACAGGGCTCGAGACTAACGGCGTCCTATCGTCCTGGGGACGATAGAAAATGTGTTTAGGACGAACAGAAATATTCTCCAGGACGCCTACAGGACGAAAGACATTTTTGTATGTGTGTACATTTATTACTAGCCTATTAGGGTAACTTACTTAGAAAATGTCAAAATTAACCGACCAAGCGCTGACTACAACAGAGCACGTCTTCTCATGCTGTTACTATAGTTACTATCACTGGCCGGCTACTCACCCGGAGACTTGTTTCACGGTACATCTATCACATGGCTTATTTTCACAGACAAAAACGAGACGATAACTAAATAAAAACTAGTTTTGAATGACAAAAACCATGACGAAAATCTATTGACATTTTCGTCAACGAATAAAAACTAGACAAAAATGTTAGATAGTGACGATTTGGGAAGCGACCCAGTAAACACATTTACGTTGTGGCAACGTCTCTGGCACGTTGCATTTCTGCTATGGCAACGTCGCTGTCTACGTGCTCGCAACATTGTAACAACGTAGAATTGTAAGACGTGACAGGGCTGTAGCAACGTTGTTGCGCGACATTCAGCAACTGAGAGACGACGTTCTGACAATATGGTGCATTTTGTTAGATAATTATTTACTTTTATCGTTTATTGTTTATCTATATTTGTATTTAATAGGGCTATCAACTCCTGCAAGTGTAGCCTACACTTTGAAGAGTAAAAATGACAGAAAGTTAAGTTAATTCAACTTTATTAAAACTGCATTTAATCAAATTGCACTTCCAAAAGTCATACATTTGTGAAAAAAATATATATATAAAAAAAATTAAAAAATAAACGAATATACAAATTTATTTTAAGTATAATAAATAAAACATAAAAAGCAAAGGCAGATCAGAACATTTAATGAACAAAACCGGGTCTGTATGGCAGACAGTAGCCGAAAGCAGGTGGAAACATCCACAAATCCAGAGGAGCAAAGAAACGAATGAGACTAAATAGCGGAAAAATCAAATGACAAACTAAACAGTGCGAGCGAGGCTACAATCACATTCGAAATTAAAGCTGTAGGTTGTGTTTGATAGCTGAGGTAGGCTAAACGCAATACTCACGTATCCTTGCTCGATGATGAATGAGAACACAATGAGCCCAACAGGTGGTTGGAATTTAAAAGGCTGATTTTCCCGCTTCAGGGCAGTGACGAGTACATTATGTAGTCCAGTGGTTGTCCTGACAACCTAGGCACAACCTTAAGCAATGGCCCTGAACGATGGTTTAATGTCAACATTGTGACAACGCTGTAACAACCTTCACTACACAACGTAGTTATAGCAACCTTTTGGCCACGTTGTTAAAACGTTGTTTGAAGGTTGGCTACGTTGCGCCAACGTTCTGTGTTTGCTGGGGATCCAGTCAGAACTGATGTCCTGCGTTTGTGGTAGATGCGCACATATGTACTGTAACGTGCTGATCTACCCAGCGGCACACGGGTTGACATGCGCTGCATGTCTCATAAAACGTTAAAAAATGTAAACGCCTGGGAGAATGAGTAGAGCAGACAGATAGATCTGAATAAGAGTGACGACGCAAAAAAAGAGCTGTATTCAGTACGGTTTTCTGTGCGCACACACCCGACCCGAAGCGTGCAGCCATGCACATAGACACCTATACTGCGCACGAGTACAGAATTGAGCTCTCTTTCGTGTCTGAGTGGACAAATACACACAACATTATGTCGAAATGTCCGTTTTGGAGAGTATTCACGTAAACTATGATGGTTATGTCTTAAACAGTTTTGAGTGTATCGGATGTGCATCAGCGCACGTCACTGGACATGATCCGATGTCTTAAAGTGACAGTGGGTAATAAACCTAATGCGGTCTGTGTATTGATCAAGCAACAAAAGAAAAAGAGAAAAGCATTCACTGCTCGTTAATAGCTTTAATAATAATTCATTATATTTAATTCATACAAATATCCCAGATAGCAATGAGTCGGCGGACCACCGTCGGCGCTCCGGCGGCAGTAGAAGCGGCAGAATGGCGACATCGCAAACACGTTGGACGGCGCACCGCCGGCGGCAGCCGCCTTCCTACCGCCTTCGTTCCGCGGGCCAACCGCCGTCCCGCCGCCGTTATATTTAAGGCGGCCCTTCCGCGGCCCGCCGGAGGCAAGCGCTATTTTCGAGCGATCTGCCGCCGCTTATTCTGGCTATATATATATATATATATATATTATTTAATATTTATAGCATGCAGTTTATCAAGAATAATGATTGCTCAAACCAGACAAATATCCATTTGGCATTTTTATTCCACATTTCAAAGTACATTAACTGTCATTTAAACAAGATGTGTCAGATCACTGAAACATAACAGAAAAATAAATAAATCAATATACTAACATGCAGGTTTCTTATTAAATTTTGGTAAAAAAAAACAAACAAACAAAAAACAGCCTTACAAGCAAATTACAACTCTTACAATAATTGTTCATATAAAGAGGACAGCTCTAGGGTGAAAAAAATTACCTGTAAACATTATGACAAGTAAAGAGAATACTTGATACGAAATAATGTGCAGGATACCAAATAAATCAAAGTATGACATCACATTTACAAGCCATTTCTAACAATAGGTTAAGTGGTAGTAATTTATAGTAAAGCTCTGGAGTAGAATAGACCATTATAGCTGCAATGCTGACCTGTGGCACAAGGACTTACAAGCATTATTTAAAAAAAAAAAAAAAAGAAAGTAATTTCCACAGTTAGTGATTACACTGTTAGTTAGTGAGTATAGTGTGACACTTCTGACTTCTTTAGGGGTCTTGATGTTACTGACTGCAAGATAAAGAAAGGATTTCAGTTGTCAGTGATTCTGGGGTGTCAGTAGTCAGCCTAAATGGTCGGCTGTGGGTCCCTCTCAGCTGTGCGGTGCCTTTTTCTGCCTTCACGGTCAGATGCTCCTTTCAGGTAACGCGAAACATTAACCTAGACCGCTTCATCAGTGGCATCCTGGGTTGCCAGGTTCTTCCGGATGGCTAATTTAGAAAATACAGATCTGTCATTTCATTTGAATTGCATGAGGCCATACACATCTACTTAAATATAATAAAAAAAATAATCCAACTTACTTTGAACAATGGTCTAAAGGAACATGTCTCTAAAACATGCTTTATCCCCTACACCAAGCTGAAAATCCAAAAAAGTGTTACAAATTACATTTCTCTGAAGCTTCTCATAAATAAATAAAAAATGTGAAAGGCTAAGGATTCAGACTGTAATATATGCAGTATACAATCTTAAATTTTACTTTTTAGATTACTCTATGGCGTTATAATCAGCAAACTTACAAATTGTTCCTGGAGCTTTTTATCCTGCTTCAAACTGTTGTCAAGACACGGCAAATCTTCCTGGGTGTGTAGGGGGAGTAACAGATCCCCTGACAGGGATAACTCCAACAGACACAACATCGCCAAACTCTGCAAGACGTCACAGCATAAGGGTCTGATCTGCACCTACAGGGTTTCCCAGAATAAAATAGTCAGTCCTGGTCCCTCAACTACTAAACTATGACATTTATATCTAGGTCTACTACATGTACAGGTAGCCCCAGTGGGAATTAAACCAACAACCACAGGTGCTGTTTGCAAGTTGTACCTGATTTCCCAGTGCAAGCAAACGTCTTCAACATTGTTTGTTGAACTTGCTTCACCTGCTCTTGAAGTGAGCCGCTGTCATCCCAAGCTACAAAATGAAAGGCATATGGTAATTTTGGACTTACATCACACACAAAAAAGTACAATTTAAGAAACAGTGCAAGTTCTCACCTGCTCGTGCATTGCTTTCCCTCAGGGCTTGGTTCTACATTTAAAAAATAAAATAAAACAAACAACTAAAGGCACTATTTTCAATACTGTTAAAACACTGGACATTAAGACATAGGGCTAGAATATACCTTCACAGCTGAAAACTTCATGCTTGACACGAGATGCCATTGGAGTACAAGGGCCAACAATAGAGCAATGACTTTCTCCCTCCTATTGATAATCATTGACATGTAAAAATATGTTTGAAGTTATTGCATACATTTAATGAATTGGACTTAAATGTAACACTTAGTTAAGCGCAACGTATTACATACCTCTAGAGTTTTCACCCATATGCTGCCAGGGTAAATTTGCTGCCGGGGGAGTAAAGCTTAGTACTTGATGAGCTCGGGGAGCAAACATAACAGCTTTCATTTCAATACAGAGTATTGCATATTCAGTAATGAAACAATAATTGAACTGTGCAAAGCTAATGGAATGTACAACACACCTCAACACCTTTCATCCAGAAACTGCTGCAGCGAATCCCATCAAGTGTCCTAGTGAAAAACAGATTATGATTAAAGGATTCATCATCTTAAAGTCAGCATGAAATCAAATTTTACAATTTGTATTTTTATATGTAATATTGTAGTGTTTATGTAAATGATTCATCTGTGCACTTCATTTTTTTTTTTTTTTTATGTACCCTTATAATATTTAATCAAATACGTTACCCTTCCCTCCCCCCTCGAAACGACTTCTCTTCCGGTCATGTGCAATGGCGTGAGGGCGTGGCAACTCCCCTCAAACCATTAGTCTGCTATGAGCAGAGATGGAGAGGAGGAGCGCTAGAGTAAAACCCTGCTCCTCTATTCAATATTCCCTTTCACTTGGAAATACATCACAACACTGGAGAAAAGTCGTTTGTAACTTCCAGTTCATGCCAACTTTAAATAGGAGCAATAGTTTCCAAGACAAAAAAACTTCACAAATAACATCACTTACTTGTACTCAAACTCTTGGCGGATTCTGGATTACTGGGGAGAAACCTGGTTCTAAGAAAGAGGAAACAGAAATTTGATGATAATAATAATAATAATAATAATGAATGAAAGATTCCGTTATCCACAATAAACAGACAAATAAATTACACAGATGAAATAAAGGAAAATCAAATGTACAAGTCAGACCCATTTACCTGCTCCCTTCATGAACTTAAAATGATGTTTCTCCCAGGTGCTGTGTGGAGGTGTGCAGCGGATGGCTAAATTGTTCCTTTGTCTTTTTTGCGGAGGTTAAATGGGAGCCAGTGGCACATGCCCTTCGCTGAGCCACTCTTGCGGAACCACTGCAAATGGCAGATCCTCCTTGTTGATAAACTGAACAATGTGAAGCATCTAAAATAGAAGACACATTAGCATAAAGTATACTTTTTGATACATTTTTTTTCAGGCAAAATCAACAACATTAAAATGCTCACCCCTTCGAAAAAGCAGTAATTTTCACAAGTGGATTAACAGAAAACCATGTTCAGACAAACAAAATCATATAAACAACCTATACATCGTTATTTTTGTAAGAAAACACCAAAAGTTAAACTAGTCTTTCTAGATGTAAAGTTTGGCTACCTACTGTAGCTAGATACATTTAACATGTAACGTTAGAACATGCTTGAACTCAGTGTGTAAAAAAGGTGAAACAGCATGTGGTAGCGAACACTGTAATCTAGACTAGCAGCATAATCATGTTTAGTTAGAAAACAACACAAGTTATACTGATCAGTCTTTCTTGTCGTGAAGATGTTGCTAACGTTACCATTCCCACGCAGGCGGCAGAATAATTGTCCGTAGTTCAGGAACTGTAACGTTAGTTAATTCGACTGACCAATACTATCTTAAACCACATGTACTCACACTTGTATAAACATACATAACAGTTAAACATACTTAGAAGAAGAAGAAAACTCAACGCCAGGAAGAAACTAAGTAACGTTAGCCTAGCTATGTCAGAAACATGGCGGAAACTTTGCAAACAAGGCTAACTTACTTTAGCTTGACTAGTTAGGCAAGAACAGATTTTAAGAAGAAGAACTAAAAACAATGTCAAAAATGAACATAGTAATATTGCGTTACACAAAAAGGAAAAATGTACTTACTTAAAAGATCGTATATTTCCTCTCTCCAAATACTGAAACCATGTGACGAGACGAGTAAATCTGCTTCAGTTTTTTAGGTGCTGCCCCTCTCGACCGGTGGAGGTACTTCTCTGTTTGTGCTTTAACACTTTCTTAAGCATTTGTACAGGTCGCAAAACTCGCAATTGCAAACTGCAAAGTAATCCCTTATACATATAAAAGGTAAAATAAATTAAAAATTGAGCTTGTAAAACAATGAAAGACATAACCACAATTTCCTGGAGTGACAGAGAGACAAAATATTTATAAATATTTCACTTTATCCTTCAGGTCAAAACAGGGATTTTCATGTTTCTCATAGACATTACCATGGTTGCAAATTAATAAAAAAAAATATAAAGCAAACCCAAGATTTTGGCCAAGTTGCAGATGTCTTTCACTGTTCACTGATTTCAAGCATTGGTGGAAAATCTAACTTCATCCATTTATTCTGCTAAATTGTTCATACCATGAATGAAATATTTATTTTAAAAACTAATCAGAATCAGAAAGATATTTATTGCCAAGTAAGTTTTACAAAAGGAATTCTTTTTGGTCTATTGGTGCATCTCAAATTGTGCATAAATCAAAGAAATGTAAAGAATTGTCACCTTAAGTGAATAAAATAATTCTATATATTTTACATATTTCAGAGTTTCAAAGTAATTTAAATGTAATTTCCTAAACCTTATCATGGAATCAGAGTCAAGTCTGTTATAACCCCTAATGGCTTTGGAGCAACAACAAAAATTGATATAATTCACATAATAATTATAATCGCTTTAAATGTGAAAAGTAGTTAAGATGCTGTCAGTTTCACTCATGGCTGGTCGATTTCAAAGCGGCTTGCCGCCAGCCGGCCGCGGTTCATTTAGACGGCGGCAACCGCCAGAGAGAATGAAGTCGGCGGCCCGGCGGCTGTTCGCCGGCGGCATCTCGCAAGAAATGGGAGTGACGTATTCGGCGGCAAACGTTTCATCGCCGCCAGCGGGGCGCACCTATAGCCGACAGCTTGGGGCCGGCGGCAAAAAGAAGCCGTGCCGATATTTTTTGCTATCTGGGATGTCTGCTGCTTGAAAGAATAAAGAATGATGATATTTTTTAGATATGTTGTCACCAGTATTTATTTGTTATTTTTTAATCCAACCAACTCCAAAACGTTTTGAGCTGTATGTATTTTTATCTTAATTTTCGTATATGTAAAAAAAGAAAAAGGAAAAAAAAAAAAATTTCTGCATGAATACAAAAAAGCATACACTCCTGTTATTTTTTATTAAATCAGTTTTTTACCTGTTTACAGATAACTACTTTGAATGGAGCTAAATAAATATAATACTATATATCATAAACATTTTAATGGTGTTTTTGTTATGTGACTAACAACTAACAACTATAGATGATAATAACAAAGTACAGAAACAACATGTTTATTTTGGGACGGTTGACATTCACTTTAGGACGGTTCAAAACGTTTTTCAGGACGGTTCCAGGACGGAGGTGAAAAAAGTTAGTCTGGAGCCCTGTCAGTAGATTACCGTTAGATGACACACCAAACCACTGGAAAAACGGTGTTTCTCAGTAAATAAACAGCAACATTTAGAAGCGATAGCAGAACTCTTCAGTGTCGTTAATTAAATATATTTACTATATTTTGACTGGAAGGAAGGAACCACGGACCATGGTTTACTATGGCGAGAAGCCTACAGAATATAAAGCAATAAAAACAAGGACAAAAAAAATGTCTGATTAAATGTTGAGTAATGTAGCGCTTAAAGTTTTAAAAACAATGACAGATGAGAGAAAGCAGTGCTCCAGATTGGCAGAAAGAAAACCGTGGTGCAACACGAAATATCCTTCCCATTGAAATACACGAGATTGAAAGTCGTGCTGAGTGACACGGAAAAAGGGGAAATTCGTGTTCACGAACATTAAATGTCGTGACTATGTCACAAACTGCAGTGAGACTGGGTTGTTAATTCATATAAAAGCACACAAATAAACATCCAACTCGGTTCACAAAGAGAAAGAGGCAAATAATAGAGAACAAAAGTCGGTAGAGCGTTATCTCTTCTCCTGCACTCCTCATCTCATACACACTCTCTACACACACGAACTCCTCATCTCATACACACTCTCTACACACACGAACTCCTCATCTCATACACACTCTCTACACACACGAACTCCTCATCTCATACACACTCTCTACACACACGAACTCCTCATCTCATACAGACACACACTCTCTACACACACGAACTCCTCATCTCATACGGACACACACTCTCTACACACACGAACTCCTCATCTCATACGGACACACTCTCTCTACACACACGAACTCCTCATCTCATACGGACACACACTCTCTACACACACGAACTCCTCATCTCATACGGACACACACTCTCTACACACACGAACTCCTCATCTCATACGGACACACACTCTCTACACACACGAACTCCTCATCTCATACAGACACACTCTCTCTACACACACGAACTCCTCATCTCATACGGACACACACTCTCTACACACACGAACTCCTCATCTCATACGGACACACTCTCTCTACACACACGAACTCCTCATCTCATACGGACACACACTCTCTACACACACAAACTCCTCATCTCATACGGACACACACTCTCTACACACACGAACTCCTCATCTCATACGGACACACTCTCTCTCTACACACACGAGCTCGTCATCTCATACGGACACACACTCTCTACACACACGAACTCCTCATCTCATACGGACACACTCTCTCTACACACACAAACTCCTCATCTCATACGGACACACACTCTCTACACACACGAACTCCTCATCTCATACGGACACACACACTCTACACACACGAACTCCTCATCTCATACGGACACACACACTCTACACACATGAACTCCTCATCTCATACGGACACACACACTCTACACACACGAACTCCTCATCTCATACGGACACACACTCTCTACACACACGAACTCCTCATCTCATACGGACACACTCTCTCTACACACACGAACTCCTCATCTCATACGGACACACACTCTCTACACACACAAACTCCTCATCTCATACGGACACACACTCTCTACACACACGAACTCCTCATCTCATACGGACACACTCTCTCTCTACACACACGAGCTCGTCATCTCATACGGACACACACTCTCTACACACACAAACTCCTCATCTCATATGGACACACTCTCTCTACACACACGAGCTCGTCATCTCATACGGACACACTCTCTCTCTACACACACGAACTCCTCATCTCATACGGACACACACTCTCTACACACACAAACTCCTCATCTCATACGGACACACTCTCTACACACACGAACTCCTCATCTCATACGGACACACTCTCTACACACACGAACTCCTCATCTCATACGGACACACACTCTACACACACGAACTCCTCATCTCATACGGACACACTCTCTCTACACACACGAACTCCTCATCTCATACACACTCTCTACACACACGAACTCCTCATCTCATACGGACACACACTCTCTACACACACGAACTCCTCATCTCATACGGACACACTCTCTCTACACACACGAACTCCTCATCTCATACGGACACACACTCTCTACACACACGAACTCCTCATCTCATACGGACACACTCTCTCTAAACACACGAGCTCGTCATCTCATACGGACACACACTCTCTACACACACGAACTCCTCATCTCATACGGACACATTCTCTCTACACACACGAACTCCTCATCTCATACGGACACACACTCTCTACACACACGAACTCCTCATCTCATACGGACACACACTCTCTAAACACACGAACTCCTCATCTCATACGGACACACACACTCTACACACACGAACTCCTCATCTCATACGGACACACACTCTCTAAACACACGAACTCCTCATCTCATACGGACACACACTCTCTACACACACGAACTCCTCATCTCATACGGACACACACTCTCTAAACACACGAACTCCTCATCTCATACGGACACACACACTCTACACACACGAACTCCTCATCTCGTACGGACACACACACTCTACACACATGAACTCCTCATCTCATACGGACACACACACTCTACACACACAAACTCCTCATCTCATACGGACACACACACTCTACACACACAAACTCCTCATCTCATACGGACACACACTCTCTACACACACGAACTCCTCATCTCATACGGACACACACTCTCTAAACACACGAACTCCTCATCTCATACGGACACACACACTCTACACACACGAACTCCTCATCTCATACGGACACACACTCTCTACACACACGAACTCCTCATCTCATACGGACACACTCTCTCTACACACACGAACTCCTCATCTCATACGGACACACACTCTCTACACACACGAACTCCTCATCTCATACGGACACACACTCTCTACACACACGAACTCCTCATCTCATACGGACACACTCTCTCTACACACACGAACTCCTCATCTCATACGGACACACACTCTCTACACACACGAACTCCTCATCTCATACGGACACACTCTCTCTACACACACGAGCTCCTCATCTCATACGGACACACACTCTCTACACACACGAACTCCTCATCTCATACGGACACACACTCTCTACACACACGAACTCCTCATCTCATACGGACACACACTCTCTACACACACGAACTCCTCATCTCATACGGACACACACTCTACACACACGAACTCCTCATCTCATACGGACACACACTCTCTACACACACGAACTCCTCATCTCATACAGACACACTCTCTCTCTACACACACGAACTCCTCATCTCATACGGACACACACTCTCTACACACACGAACTCCTCATCTCATACGGACACACACTCTCTACACACACAAACTCCTCATCTCATACGGACACACACTCTCTACACACACGAACTCCTCATCTCATACGGACACACTCTCTACACACACGAACTCCTCATCTCATACGGACACACACTCTACACACACGAACTCCTCATCTCATACGGACACACACTCTCTACACACACGAACTCCTCATCTCATACGGACACACACTCTCTACACACACGAACTCCTCATCTCATACGGACACACACTCTCTACACACACAAACTCCTCATCTCATACGGACACACACTCTCTACACACACGAACTCCTCATCTCATACGGACACACACTCTCTACACACACGAACTCCTCATCTCATACGGACACACACTCTACACACGAACTCCTCATCTCATACGGACACACACTCTACACACGAACTCCTCATCTCATACGGACACACACTCTCTACACACACGAACTCCTCATCTCATACGGACACACACTCTCTACACACACGAACTCCTCATCTCATACGGACACACACTCTCTACACACACGAACTCCTCATCTCATACGGACACACTCTCTCTACACACACGAGCTCCTCATCTCATATGGACACACACTCTCTACACACACGAACTCCTCATCTCATACGGACACACTCTCTCTACACACACAAACTCCTCATCTCATACGGACACACACTCTCTACACACACAAACTCCTCATCTCATACGGACACACACTCTCTACACACACGCTCTCTACACACACGAACTCCTCATCTCATACGGACACACACTCTCTACACACACAAACTCCTCATCTCATACGGACACACTCTCTCTACACACACGAACTCCTCATCTCATATGGACACACACTCTCTACACACACGAACTCCTCATCTCATACGGACACACACTCTCTACACACACAAACTCCTCATCTCATACGGACACACTCTCTCTACACACACAGTCAACTCCTCATCTCATACGGACTCACACTCTACACACACGAACTCCTCATCTCATACGGACACACACTCTACACACACGAACTCCTCATCTCATACGGACACACTCTCTCTCTACACACACGAACTCCTCATCTCATACGGACACACACTCTACACACACGAACTCCTCATCTCATACGGACACACTCTCTCTACACACACGAACTCCTCATCTCATACGGACACACTCTCTCTACACACACGAACTCCTCATCTCATACGGACACACACTCTACACACACAAACTCCTCATCTCATACGGACACACTCTCTACACACACAAACTCCTCATCTCATACGGACACACACTCTACACACACGAACTCCTCATCTCATACGGACACACACTCTACACACACAAACTCCTCATCTCATACGGACACACACTCTCTACACACACGAACTCCTCATCTCATACGGACACACACTCTCTACACACACGAACTCCTCATCTCATACGGACACACACTCTCTACACACACGAACTCCTCATCTCATACGGACACACTCTCTCTACACACACGAGCTCCTCATCTCATATGGACACACACTCTCTACACACACGAACTCCTCATCTCATACGGACACACTCTCTCTACACACACAAACTCCTCATCTCATACGGACACACACTCTCTACACACACAAACTCCTCATCTCATACGGACACACACTCTCTACACACACGCTCTCTACACACACGAACTCCTCATCTCATACGGACACACACTCTCTACACACACAAACTCCTCATCTCATACGGACACACTCTCTCTACACACACGAACTCCTCATCTCATATGGACACACACTCTCTACACACACGAACTCCTCATCTCATACGGACACACACTCTCTACACACACAAACTCCTCATCTCATACGGACACACTCTCTCTACACACACGAACTCCTCATCTCATACGGACACACACTCTACACACACGAACTCCTCATCTCATACGGACACACACTCTACACACACGAACTCCTCATCTCATACGGACACACTCTCTCTCTACACACACGAACTCCTCATCTCATACGGACACACACTCTACACACACGAACTCCTCATCTCATACGGACACACACTCTCTACACACACGAACTCCTCATCTCATACGGACACACTCTCTCTCTACACACACAAACTCCTCATCTCATACGGACACACACTCTACACACACGAACTCCTCATCTCATACGGACACACACTCTCTACACACACGAACTCCTCATCTCATACGGACACACTCTCTCTACACACACGAAATCCTCATCTCATATGGACACACACTCTCTACACACACGAGCAGTTCTTTCTGCCTCACACTGCCGTAACTCCTCCAAGTGCCGATGTGTATGCATTACACACATCATGCAACAGTAGTTAAAACATGTCTCAAACTATTTTTAAAAACATGAATACAACTCTTGCTTTACAAAAACTGGTATTACACTAAAACAAGACTCAAAAAATTTATATTTCATTTACTCCTACAGTTTTTCCCAGTTGGGCATATAGTTATTTCTTTTTTATTCTCTATTTACAGACCTAAAATCATGATGCTTCAAAGTATGAATTAGAAGTAAATTACCAAAGAAAAGAAAGATTTTGAACATGAATACATTAGTGTGTTGCAAAAGCAGAAGTCTTTCTTCTTTAAATGAAGATTCACCTTTATTCATGCTTTAGTTTCTTTAAAACAGGCTGATGACCAGCATTATTCCTGTGGGTAATTGATTAGTAATGTTGCGAGAGGTTTCCTCACACGAGTAAAGACGCTTTAGATGTGTTTGTGATAAAGCATTGTACTCACTTTGACCGATCCTTTTTTCTTTTGACCAACTTACATTTCATATGAATTACCATGTAATGTTCGAGAAAGCTAATATTGGTGTAATCTGTGCGAGCTCTCACCCACAAACGCTAAACTGGTGTTGGGATGATACAGATAATGAATATCATGGTTCCATGTTGCTTTAAAGTTTGTTTGTTTGTTATTAACCAATACCTTTTTTAACTAACACTTCAACATCCTGCATACATTAAAGAGACGTATGAGCTGAGGATGTTCTCTGACCCCACATAAACAGATGAGTGTTCACAACCTATACAGTTAGATATTCTCCTGCTTTGTGTGTGTGTGTGTGTGTGTGTGTGTGTGATAGTTGTGCTTAAATCTGTGGGTGTATTTCTACACGACAGCATGTATTGTCACCTCGTAGCGATGCACAGCTCCACACTCTTGTAAAGCCTATGGACTGACTTTAAACATCATCTTTATACAGGAATCACACGTGTCCAAAACATCCGTGTAAGATTCAAAAGACCACATCACTAAGAAAAGAGGGTTGAAAAGCGCTAAAAACTTTAAACTTTAACTGGTTAAAAAGTAATTACAACATGAGCAAATACAGAAAAGCCACTTGTGATCAGTTTTGAATGTTTGTAATTGACATTTTACTTACTAGTCGATTACGCCGTTTACATCTTGTTTTGTTTTTGTACAGTTTGCAATAACTCTGAGCGTGGTCAAACATGCTCTTATGGGAATTTATGAAAAACACAAACAAATATTGCATAAAGAGAATTAAATGACAGTCCTTCTACATGAGAGTGTTTAAGACTAAACAAATCATATTTCTTTTAGAACCTCTTTCTGCTATGTCTACGAAACATCGACGTGAAAGATGAGTATTGCTGTTTTTTTGTTGCCTATTAAACTATTACACTTCAAACTCGTCTATCACACTTAAAGATGTGCATTTCACAGCAGTCACAGATACACAGTTATTGTGTGTGTCACTTACACTATTCACGACGTCATGACGGCTACACCCCTACACACCCCTCCAGTGGGCTGTGTATCCAGCCTGATAATCTCACAGAGATACACAGCTGACCTCTGACCTCACCGGCCGGCGTGGACGCCTGTGCTACTGCAACATCTCCTCCATCACAGGCTGAAGGATCATGGTCTGGCTGTCACATGGATCACCTTCAGCATTCCTGTGTGCCTGAGCATGACACATACTTTTTACAATACCCAGTTCTGATGCTCTGACCACCACATTTGTTTAAACCCAATCTTTGACTGAACACCTAAATTAAAAAGGGGAAAACATATGCACGTGTGAATTGTTCACAATAGATCCATTACACTTTAAGTTAACTTTTACCAAAGATTAAAATGCTGAAGTTCAGTCCCTGAAGCGTTTGTTAAATTGTCTTGAGTAAAATTGAAACGCAATGTACCTATTGTATATAGGCCTGACCCTAAACATCCACTTTTAAACAGTAATCTACATTATGAATTACCATAACGCCCGGTTTCGTGAGGTTGTGTGCAAATCCGTCAGGAAGAGGGATCAGCCATTTCATGGGATTTGCCATAGGAATACATCAGTTTGGCACCTTCTGAACAGTTGTAGCGCCACCAAGTGGCCAGTCGCTGCGCATCATTTTTCACGTGCATCATGGGAAATGAGCAATAACACTAGTTTCAGCACTGAGTGCCTGAACCCCTAAATATCAGAACACGTGCAGAATCAGAGTCCGTTAAAGCTCGCGCAGGAGGAGACAGCTCCACACGACTGCAGATTCAAGAGGTCAGATGGACAGATATAGAGCGTGTAACTGTTGACTTTAACAATAAATTAAGTTATTTCAACAATTAATTATATCAAATGGATTTAAGACAATAATGTAAGTTGTACCCTGATAGGACAGTCTCTGACAGGGGAATCTGTTTTCTGAGGAACGTTTTACTTCAATAATGTATTAACATTTCAAAAAGAAAACAATAACAAAACAACAACAAAAACATTTCCAAGTAAAAAATAAAATAAACACCTGGACTGTTAGAGGCCTTTTCTCCACTGCTTGACAGGATAGTTCTCTCTTTTTTTAGGTAAATATTAATGTCACAAGAAATGTTATCAATGAATATGAATTCATTTATTAATCTAATGTATTTATTCAATTAAAATCAGTGATAACATTTATTGTGAAGTAAAGATTTACCTAAAAAATGAACTGTCCTGTCAGGCACTGAGAAAAAGTCCTCTTTTCTTTTTTTAACTTCATACTTCACAAGAATTTATTTATTTATTTATTTATGTAATGTCTGAAGTATGAAGTACTTTTGTGAGGTAAATATTTACTTCACAAGAAATTTTATCAATTACTTTTTTTAAATTAAATTAATAAATAAATTGTGAAGTATGAGGTAAAAAAAAAGTTTGAAGTAAAGCCAGAGAGAGAGAGAGAGAGACAGAGACAGAGAGAGAGAGAGAGAGACAGAGGGAGAGAGGCTTAAAACATATTTATTTATCATTATTCATTCCAATATGTCATCCAAAATCTACAAAACTATAAATAATTTAAAAATAAAAAAACAATTCATTCGATACAGATTACAGCCCTTTTCATTACATCTTCAAAACCAACATTTCATCCTCCCCAACCTCACACAAAACACTTCCCACCGACCACATTGCAGAAAAATCTATAACATTATTAACTAATTTGAAATAAGCAAACTCAATTTTAATTCGAGCAGCAACCATCCCCTTCAGAACTCTCTCTGCATCAATTGAACCAGTTCCCAAGATCTTATTTTTCCGTGTCCTCCAAATTGCCATCTTGGCTGTTCCTAAAAGGTAATTTGACAAAACCACTTTTCTTCGATCACTGACTTTGTATTTCGGACCACTGATAAAAACTTTATAGGAAAATTCCTCACCCATACTTTCAAAAAGAACCTCTAAAAAGTAAAAAAGACCTCTTAACCTCTCACACTGTATAAACAAATGTTCAACCGTTTCTTCCGTTCCACAAAAAGGACATTCCCTCCCCACTTCTGGATTCAGGTGCGCCACGTGTCTGTTCGTAGCTATTATACCATACATCAGTCTCCACTGTAAATCTGCTGTACGTTTCTCAATAGGAGGTTTGTACAGAGATCTCCAGCAGCCTCTGAAGTCTGGCCCAAACACTTCTGTCCACCTCCATGTTTTAACTCTTCTCAAAACAGTTTGATGAGACACTTTAACACACACAATGTATAATGCCTTTTTGCCAATGTCCTGAAATAATCCCAACTCTGGAGTTTTAAAGGACACAAAAGTGTCTTCATCATCCGGACTTTTCTGTGCAGCAGAGACCCGTATTGCTGGAAAACTATAGCTCCATCCCTGTGAAGGCGTTCCCAACGCTTCTCTGCAGGCTCCAGGCAGCGCTGAGCGTACTTCCTCCAACATCTGATCCACGAAACGTAAGGAACGTATTCCTGTCTTGTGCTGAATTGAAACTGCAGTCCTCCACCCATTGTCATCCCTTAGATGTTCAATCTTCGTAAATCCCGCTCTGACCAGACAGTTCCTCACACTGCTTGAAGACAAAATGTTTGTTTGTATCAAAGAATTGTGAAACAGCGGTTCTCCCATAATCCAGTCCTGTGGTCGCGAAATCTCTCTGGTCACAGAGAAAGTCATGTTCCACACTTTTAGCATGGATTGGTAGAATGAAGTCAAATGATTCAAATCCAGTTCATTAACTTTTAGTAAAAACAGCTGCTTGTCATATCCCAGATTCGATGTTCTTCTCAACAGAGAGCATGCCACATTTATCCACGCCGTGTCCTCCTCATACAACAGTCTCTTTGCTGCCTGTAATCGAAAAGTGTGGATCCTGCTTCTTATGTCAATCAGACTCTGTCCACCCTCTTGAGTTGGAAGATACAGAGCCGACGCAGGAATCCAATGCTGTCCAGACCAAAAGAACTCCACCAATTTTCGCTGGATGCTTTTAACAATGTCATCTGGTGGCTCTAAAACATTGAGTCTGTGCCACAACATGGAGGCGGCCAGGTTATTTGTAACCAAAACTCTACCCCTGTAGGATAGCTCTGGCAATAGCCATTTCCATTTAGACAACTTAGCAGACACCGTCTCCAGCAAACCCTCCCAATTCTTTTTCCTATAGCTTTCTACTCCTAAAAACACCCCGAGAATTTTTATACCTTCTTTTCCCCAATGCAACCCCCCAGGAAGTGGCGGTGGCCCACCATTTTCCCACTGGCCCACAATAAAACCATTACTTTTTTCCCAATTGACTTTGGCCGAAGATGCTTTTTCGTAAATATCCAAACTCTCACATAATACTTGCATATCTCCTTGCCCAGTAACAAAAATGGTTACATCATCAGCATAAGCCGACACAAAACATCTCGACTCCCTTGGGTCACCTGGAACCATGAAACCCCTTAATCCATTTCTTAATTTGCATAACAGGGGCTCACTTGCTAAGCTATAAAGTTGCCCAGAGAGAGGACACCCCTGTCGAATACCTCTTTTAACCGGCAATGGATAAGTCAAACCATTCCCCATCTTGAGCATTATTGAAGCCCCTTTATACAACAATCGGATCCATGAAATAAAACAATCCCCGAACACAAAAGATTCCAATACTTTAAAAATGTACTCATGTCCCACCCGATCAAAGGCTTTCTCCTGGTCAATAGACAAAAATCCAATGTTGCAATTTTCATTAAAAGACACATCAATAACATCTCTTATTAAAAACAGATTGTCCGTGATTGAGCGACCCGGAATACAATATGTTTGCTCTCCTTTGACCACAATATGCAAATATTTTTTAAGCCTGTTGGCTAAAACTTTTGCCAATATTTTATAGTCCGAGCACATCAAAGAAACAGGACGCCAATTTTTTAACAAACCTAGGTCTCCATTTTTTGGTAAAAGAGAGATCACAGCCCTCTGACAGCTGGTTGGTAACATTCCCTTTTCAAAACATTCGCAACACACTTCATAAAAATCTTCACCTAAAACAGGCCAAAAAGTCTTGTAAAATTCAGCAGGTAAACCATCTATTCCTGGCGCACGCCCTGTGGAGAGTTGCTGAACTGCATCTGAAAGTTCATTAAGGTTGATCATGGTGTCGAGCTTTTTCTTATCCCCAGGTTGCAACTTTGGAAGTCCTTGTAATAATTGTGCCATATTCTCAGAGTCACAGTCAGTATGACCATACAAATCAGCATAAAAATCCGTTGCCATTTTCCTCATTTCTGTTGGGTTTGATGTTAATGTTCCATTTTCCTTGCGCAGGTGAAGTATACGCTTTTGTTGTGCAACTTTCCGCTCCAGATTAAAAAAGTAAGAAGTGGGAGAGTCAATGTCTTTGATAGAAGAAATTCTTGCTCTAATCAAAGCGCCCTTCGCTCTTTCCTCTAAGATGGATCTTCATTCAAGTTTCTTATTCCTTAAATCATTGGATACACCCAAAACATTTACATCCATCACATTTTCCATAACAATAATATCTTTCTCCAACTGCTCAATTTTCTTTTTAACACACACAGTAGTATTGTAGGAGAAATTTTGACAAAAAAACTTTATCTGTGTTTTCCCCACCTCCCACCATGATGTCACTTTCTCAAAATTACCTTTATTCAACTTCCACAGTTTCCAAAAATTAGCAAATTTTTCACAAAAAGACCTGTCCTGCAGCAATTTAGTGTTAAAATGCCAATAAAACCTGAGGCGTTCTAAAGTAGCAATGTTAAAATCTATAGTTGCAATGTGATGATCAGAAAAACCATTCGGGAAAATATTAGCATTAGACACTCTATTCATACTTGTTTTACTTATATATATTCTATCTAATCTTGCTCCAGTTATATTAGAGTCTAGTATTTTAACCCATGTGTACTGTCTAATTCTCTTATTCATGTTCCTCCACACATCCATCAACTCAAACTCTTTAATAATATTCTGAAGCGCACTACTAGACAGTGGATGAGGCTCCTCTCTGTTCCTGTCTAAAAGAAAATTTATGGTGCAATTCCAATCCCCACCCATTATTATGCAAGAATCATTATCACACTTTCTTAAAGCACTCTGCAACTTCCTAAACAATTCCACACGATCTGATCCAATGTTTGGAGCATAAACATTTATGAAAATACATTTTAAATCATTTATTTCTCCAGCAACCATTAAAACTCTACCCTTTTCTATTTCTTCAGTTGACAAAATTTTTAAATTCAAATTCTTTGAAAAAAGGATAGCCACTCCAACACTCAAATTTGATCCGTGACTGAAGACGCACTCCCCCTCCCACCATCTACACCACTCTACTTCATTTTTACAATCAGTATGTGTTTCTTGCAAAAAAGAAACATTGACATTCTTAATTTTGATTAATTCTGCCACCATTGCTCTCTTGCTCCTGTCTCTCCCTCCGTTAATATTTAAGGAGGCTACCCTTATCATCTCCATAGAAAATATAAAGAGATAGAAAAGAGAGATGGAAACAAATAAAAAGTGTAGTAAAGTCATCCTGAGTGATGTATAAACCATTGACCCCTTCGCAATTTTGCTAGAAACTTCTTTAAACGAAATCTCTTTCTCTGACTGAGTTCATCTTCTCCAACCTTCCTCTGCCAATAACGAACAGAAGTCTCAAACCTCTTCAGATCAGAAAAATAATTCCGCACCTCAACAGATTTTCCAAAGGTTTCATCCAAGAATTTATTGATTTCATCTAGTGAATAAACCTGCTTACAGCTTATTTGCGAAGCATCTGACACATCTGAAAAATCAGACAACCCACCACCATCATCATCATCATCTTCATCATCATCATCATCCATTTCCTCATCAACCATTTCTGATTGCACCTTCTTAATCAAAGATACTATCTTTCCTCTTTCCAAAACTTCACCTTTCAATCTGATTGCGTCATCTTTCGTCTGGCCTGTATTCTCTGAGTCTGAACTCTCCACAGTATCAACCTGCTCAGACCCCTGTACCACAATGCTTCTCTCAACAGTCACATCAGTAACAACATTAACTTTCTTCATTTTCCCCTGTTTTGTCTTACTACCAAAAGCTTCCTCTGTATCTTTTCCATTATTAGGGACCGAATCTTTTATTATCATTCCTTCCTTCAAATTTGAATCCACATTCTGATCCTCATTATTCACCACTGCTGCTTCATCTGGTACATTACTCTTTTGCACTTCATCTTCCTTCCTCTTATCTGAAGTATTGCTAGGGCCTGCTTCATTCTCAAGTTCAACTCTATGAGGACAAGACAGCCTAACATGTCCAATACTCCCGCACTCAAAACACCGCATCTCTCCCGTGCTCGCGTACATCATGTATGACTTGCCCTCAAAAACACTTCGAAAAGAAATATTCAGCGTTGGTTCATTTAAAAACATGTACACCTGTCGCCTAAAAGACAACACATGTTTTAACCCTCTGAGGTCTGAGCTGTTTTCTGGGCCCTGGAGGTGTTCTGACATGCTCTGACATTTGTGTTTTTTTCTGTTACTAGTGACATTTTCATGGCTAAAGTCTAATTACATAGCCTAGAAATCTAGACGCACCCTAGCGGCAGCAAAATTATTTTGCAGCCAGGGTCAGTCTAGCAACTCTCAATAGACCTTTTTGCTGCAAAAACCTAAATTGGGTCAGGCCAATCACGTCGTGTATAGAGTAGGCGGGGGCGGGCTTAACATATGACGACAGAGTTGCGACGGTTCCTGCCACTTGAAAACAAAGAATGACGGCGGCTGCGGATGGAGAACAGCGGTCTTTCGAATCGGCTTTGGCCACGACTCTGGAGGACTTGGAGTTAAGTTTTTCTTTGAGAAAAGAACAAAGAACGGCACTTAAGTCATTCTTAAAAAAAGGAAGATGTGTTCGTAGTTTTGTCGGCCAGATTTAAAAGTTGAATCTATCAACTAACGTTAGCTCCGCTGTTGGGAAAACGCTCTGGTTGGTTGAAGCGCTGTCCTATTGTGTGCAGAGGGAATTTGAAAGACAGCCGTTTATCCCGCCCCTCGGATTGACCGTGTCTATGGTGAGTTGCCAGACTAAACATCTTGATGTATGTCTGGCTTGCCAGGCTACTAATTACACTGTATTTAGCACAAACTCTGCTACAATAATATATCAGCAGCATGTATGTAAAAGTTTGTAGTTTTGAGATAATGACATTTATGCGTGGTTTGTGAAAATACAAAAAAAAATTCTCACTGAAATAAGGCCATGAAACCCATACTGATTATTTCTTCACAAGACTTTTGAAAATTGTATGACATAGCCTAGAATATTTGCTCCAAAACTATGTGAAAATCACCCTGACTGCTCATTCAGATAAGACAATATATTGATTTAAAATTTCTAAGACGTGTTTTGTGTGACAAAGCCATATGCGAAGGGGCGTGATCATCTCATGAATATGTAAGCCTTCAACACCTGAGAAAGACAAAGACACTCCCCTAACTGCCCTATTAGGAGCGATCAGGCCCTGTCATTCAGAGCAACCTTGCACAAAGAATGAGGAGATTTAAAAAAGAATGGCTTTTAGATTGTTTGGATTTATTTACAACACAACACAATCCAAAAATACAAATGACAAAAGAGCACATTGAAAACAATGATCCAAAGACAGAGACCTTTGTGCCATTCCTAAAAACATACCTTTCATTTCCAAGGTGTTTGATTTTCACTTTACCATGTTCATGTACAGAGACTCATGTGAATGTTGAAGTCAGCAGGACTCCGTTGCATCTGGTCCCTGAAAGAAAGAAAAAAAGAAAAAAACTGTGAACATACTGATATCAAGAGAAACTATAGGGCTGCACGATTTTGGGAATAGATTTTAGATTTTTCTGGTTAAAATTTCTTTTTAAAATTCACAGAATACACACACACACACACACGTTTCCAACAATATATAATGAACATGAATATAGGCCTTGTAGGCATAGGCTACGCAGTGCTGCATAAAATAATAATAACAATAAATTAAATCTTCCAAAAGATTTCAAGAACAACTACGCTAGAGAAAAATATATTGATTATCATATGTTACTTCAAATGTTTCCATTCGTTATGATGATATGAAATGAGATAATAGTAAAAACATAAAGCCTAATGTTTGGTGCATTTTTCCTTTCAAACGCAATCGCGCTCCAAAATATGATACATTCAAACCCACAGCACGCTCCAAAATATGATACATTCAAACCCACAGCGCGCTCCAAAATATGATACTCAAACCCACAGCGCGCTCCAAAATATGATAGCCTACATTCAAACGCTATCGCGCTCCAAAATATTAAACATTATGGTTATACATATCTATGTTTGAGCAGATATCCACAAACAGTATTTAACAGTAAACACGGGTCTAAATAGTATAATATTCACCATATATCTAGCAACAGTTCAACTGCAATGTGAAGTTTATGCAACAATACCATAAACTAATAAGTAAGAATTTCTTACCTTACATCTTTCTTGTCTTCAAATCGCGTTCTTCTTCTTCTGATGTAAATCCAATGTAAGCTCAGACGTGTCTTCCAAACTCGACGAAAAGCAGAGACTTGTGAAGTGTTTTGGTGTTTTGTGTTTGAGGTAACGAGGGCGTTCGCGTTCCATGTGGAGATTTGCATGTGAATCTCTTTTGCGCGAGTGGGCGTGGTCGAATTAAAAGTAATTAGCAAGCGTTTGAGATACTGGACATCCTGTTGGTTTTATACAAATGACTTAAACAGAGAATATTTGTTTTCAGTTTGAATCCGATCATTTAAAAGTACACACTTAAATGTGTATAAAGGTATATGGCTCATAAATGTGTGAGAAGTATTCGCTGAGTTTTGTTTCAGTTTATAGACATGCTCAAGAAAAAAAAGTTCACCGCGACGGAGAGGCAGAACGCACACCCTGTTTATTTTCTTTATTTTACAAAAGCACAATGTTTTGATTTGATTGTAAGTGGACACATACAAAAGTAGAAATATCACAGATTCTTTTTTTATATTTCTTTTTTCTGTATAACCATAAATGACGGAGTAATTTAAGTTTATGTTGCTGCTATGTGAAAAAAATCCAGCAAAACGCGTCGGCGCGTTTCTCGACCTCAGAGGGTTAAAGCGGCATTTTTACAACCCAGTGAAACCGTTCTAATTCCACTGGCAAGTTTTCCAAATCGAGAAAGCTCTCGCTCAATGTCGGCATCGGGAATAAAAGTCGGAACGTTAGAAACCGTCACCCTCGTCGTGATTGAAACTAAAGGTTGAACAGGAACAAATGTGCCACTTACCGAAATCCCACTCTCGATCAAACCATGAACCAGATTTTCTTCTTTCAAAAATATCACTACGGCCTTGTTCATCCGAGACGCGGAGACGATATTCTCATGGCCCACGCGTTCTGTCACGTCCAGTAACACATCTTCTACAGGCACACCTGCCTGGGTCACACACCTAATCCCATGCCGGAGCGACAGGCCTGACGCCTGCACACTCGTGTGAGTGTGAGACGCCATCCCTACCTCCGACACGCGATAACTCCCACAGAAAACAAACTTATATAACATTTATATAAATGAATTAGCCAAAGCCTTAAATAACTCCACTTTGCAGATGATCTAGTCATTCTGTCAGAAACAAAAGAGGGACTACAACAGCTCCTCGACGTCGTAGAGACATTCAGTCTAACGTGGGCTCTCAAAATTAACTTCGCTAAAACAAAAATAATGATTTTTCAAAATAGATACAGGTGTAGGGAAAATAAATATGTCTTCAGAGCAGGAAACCAAGTCCTCCAACACACCCACGAATACACATATCTGGGACTAAAGCTGAGCTCAACAGGGAACTTTAATCTGGCTGTGAATGAACTGAAAGCAAAAGCAATGAGAGTCTTCTACATGATTAAAAACACTATTCGGCATGAAATTCCAATTCAAACCTGGCTAAAAATCCTAAAAGCAATAATCGAACCCATTGCTCTGTATGGCAGCGAGATATGGGGACCTCTGAAAACCCAAGATTTCTCAAAATGGGAAAAAGAAGAAATCGAAACTCTGCATACCCAAATTTGTAAAAGCATCCTAAAAGTAAACAGAGCGACACCAAACAACTCGTGCAGAGCTGAATTAGGACAATACCCCCTGCTGATCACTATCCAGAAAAGAGCTGTGAAATTCTACCAGCACCTGAAGCGCAGTGACCCGAGCTCATACCAGGCTGAGGCCCTGCGGTGTCAGGAGCAGAACCGGCACCGGAGCGCAGTGACCCGAGCTCATACCAGGCTGAGGCCCTGCGGTGTCAGGAGCAGAACCGTCACCGGAGCGCAGTGACCCGAGCTCATACCAGGCTGAGGCCCTGCGGTGTCAGGAGCAGAACCGTCACCGGAGCGCAGTGACCCGAGCTCATACCAGGCTGAGGCCCTGCGGTGTCAGGAGCAGAACCGGCACCGGAGCGCAGTGACCCGAGCTCATACCAGGCTGAGGCCCTGCGGTGTCAGGAGCAGAACCGGCACCGGAAGAACAGTGACCCGAGCTCATACCAGCCTGAGGCCCTGCGGTGTCAGGAGCAGAACCGGCACCGGAGCGCAGTGACCCGAGCTCATACCAGCCTGAGGCCCTGCGGTGTCAGGAGCAGAACCGCCACCGGAGCGCAGTGACCCGAGCTCATACCAGGCTGAGGCCCTGCGGTGTCAGGAGCAGAACCGGCACCGGAGCGCACTCTCTCAGCTCATGATGAAACTACAGCCAGACCAGCACTGCACTATCTGGCCCAACCAAATTATTAAATTACAAAAACAAAATTACATTACCTATTGGAAAGATGCTACTAAATCACAAAAGAAGATGGAACTGTATTTACACCTGAAAAGAGATTATAAACCAGCAGAATACCTGAGCTGTGTGAAAGAGCATAAAGTGAGAAAGACCCTGACCAAGTACAGGCTGAGTGACCACTGTCTGGCTGTAGAGAGAGGCCGGCACAGGCAGAGATGGCAGCCGAGAGAGCAGAGACTGTGTTCACTGTGCTCTCAGAGAGAGGTGGAGACAGAAGAACACTTCCTGATACACTGTGATCACTATCACAGCATTAGATCAGACTATTTCACTAGATTCCAACAACTAGAACCAAATTTTATGGCATTACCAAATTCAGAAAAATTAAAGCATATTCTGGGAGAGAACTCCAGCTCAATCACAACAGCAGCAAAATATGTGACAGCCTGCCACAAACTCAGAGAGTCAGCCAGTGGACAAAACTAAAGTCGGAATCATCCTTGTCTTGTCTGAATGTTGGTACAAATGTACATAGGTGTTGTTTTTTTATTTGGTTTTTTTTTTGTTTTTTTTATTATTATTATTATTATTATTTATTTTTTTTTATTTTTTTATATAAATGTATTCATGCATTTGTTTACTGATTGATTGATTTATTGAATTTATTGATTATTTGTGTATGTAATGTCCATTTATGTAATGGCCAATGCTTTGGCAATACTGTACAAGTCATGCCAATAAAGCTCATTTGAATTTGAATTTGAAAGAGAGAGAGAGACAGAGGGAGAGAGAGAGAGGGAAAGAGAGAGAGAGAGAGAGAGAGAGAGAGAGAGAGAGAGAATTGAATTTTAAAATACCTTTTTATTACAATTCAAGTCACACAAGAGAATACAGCTGAGTTTTTAAAACTCACAAGATACCGTTGAAGGTCAAAATATTATTATCAACGTTACACAGTACGTCTTTTATACACCACCTTTGTTCAAACATCATTAAATTGTTTGTGGCATCGAAGTACCGGAAATCGACTAGTATTCTAGATTTCAACAACAAAGAGAAAAGCAATATTACATCTACGTCACAATCCTTTTCAATCTTGCTTTTTCTACTTGCATAGATTGCCATTTTTGCTTGCCCCAAAAAGAAGTTAAACAACTGACACTCATAAGACCGAATTCTTGAATACTTAAAACCACAAATAAAAATCTCCATGGAGAACACTTCATCAAATTGCTTAAATAAATCATGTAAAAAAATAAACAAAGGTCCTAATCTTCTGCAATGCATAAAAGTGTGAAAAACAGTTTCCCTTTGCAAGCAAAATGGACATTCAGGATTGACTCCATGGTTTATCACTGAAACAAATGCATTAACCGCTATAGTCCCATGCAAAACTCTCCATTGCAAGTCCCCTGTTTTTTTAAGCAATGGTGACTTATAAAGTGCCCCCCATTTAGGTCTTGTATTTTCACTTAGATGTAAAACATTACGCCACGGTGTATCTATCTTCCCATCAAGAGTCTTCTTGTTAAATGCTTTAACACAACAATCATACATTTCCTTACTAGATGCCTTTCCTTCTCCTAACAAACTTAAATTACTACATTTTAAGAAAAAACCTGTACACATTTCTAAATCAGGCATTAAACAAATTTGGAAACGGATCATCCTCCTTTGGTTGAATGTGCCCTTCTTCATAGTCCTTTATCATTTTTAACTCTTCATCAGTAATTGTTCCTTTCCATTTAGACAACAGCTGATTTAATACCCGTGTTGACCTCATCTTCATCATTCCTTCCATTGTTTTGGTGTCAGATAAAACAGGTCCCGTTATGCGAATTAGAGTCCCAATAGTAATGATGTGAGATTTCATAAGTAAGTCCATCAGAGCAGGAAAACATCCTTCATTTGAAACATCAAAACGTGATCCACAAATCAACGGTTCTTGCAATGTCCAGTACAAGGAGTCTGTTTTTTCACTTCTTAATACTTTAAAACATGACCATACTTTAAACAAATTACAGTAAAATATTGGTAGCTTAGATATAGACAACTTCTTAAGGTTCATCCAGAACAAAGGCTTATCTAGACCCAGACCTTCAAAGTTTTTAAAAATGATGGAAGCAACCAAGCTCCAATTCTGGTCTACAGAACTTTCAAGAAACCTTTGTGCATATTTTAACCGAAAAGCTGCCGCTCTGCTCTGTAAATGAACCAGACCTTGTCCCCCTTCGTTTTTAGACAGAAATAAAACACTTTGAGGCACCCAATGTAAATTATCCCCAAAAAAGTTAACTAATATAGCTTGAATTTTCTTCAGAAGAAGTGCTGGGGGATCAATACATGTTAACCAATGCCAAAGAGTGGAGGCTACTAGATTGTTAATAATTAAAACCCGTCCTCTATATGACATATTAGAAAGTAAAAACTTCCATTTGTTCAAACGCCCCACTATCTTTTCTTCTATCCCCTCAAAATTCTTTTTTACAGTTGTATCATCTCCCAAATATACACCCAAGTATTTGAACCCATCTCTACTCCATTTTAACCCTGCGGGGAGACTAGGTTGCCCATGCAGCCACTTTCCAATTAAGATAGCCTCACTTTTGTTCCAATTAACCTTTGCAGAGGAAACAACCATAAAATCACTTAGAATCTTTGTTAGTTTTGACACATCACTTTGTTCTTTGATAAAAATGACAATATCATCAGCATAAGCTGATAACTTAAAATACTTTTCACATTTTGGAATAATTACACCCTTTAACTCTGCTCTAAATTTCCTTAACAGGGGTTCAATTGTTAAACTATACAACATGCCTGAAAGAGCGCAACCTTGTCTGATACCTCTATAAACACTAAAGGGAAAACACTTTCAACATCACAATATAAAACTTTTAACTTATCAATAAAATTCCTATTGAACCCAAAAGCGTCTAAAACCTCCCATAAATAGCTATGTTTGATTCTGTCGAACGCTTTCTCTTGATCCAATGAAATCAGACCAAAATCAACACCAAAGAGCTTACTGACATCAAACATATCTCTAATAAAGGAAATATTATCAAAAATTTGCCTTCCTGGTACACAATAGGTCTGATCAGCGTGGATGACTTCTTCCATAACCCCACTCAATCTATTTGCTAATGCTTTGGATAAAATTTTATAATCACTGCACAACAATGACACAGGCCTCCAATTTTTAATGTCACTCAGGTCTCCCTTCTTTGGCAGTAGAGTCAGCACTGCTCTACGGCAGCTCAGTGGTAACCTTCCACTGTTTATACTTTCATTAATGACTGCAAGCAGATCGGCACCAATCTCAGGCCAAAAAGACTTATAAAAGTCTATAGATAGGCCATCTATTCCCGGTGCTCTGCCGCATTCCATGCCTTGGAGAGCTTTCTCTAGCTCTTCTAGCGTTATCTCTCTGCAGAGATCGGCGTTTGCCTCTTCAGTCACCTGAGGAAGATCCTCAATAAACACATTAGTGTTTGGCCTGTGTAGAAGTTCACTGCTATACAGTTCTTTATACAATTCTACCGCTCTCTTCCGAATTTCTGCATGATCCGACAAGAATGCACCCTCTTTAGAACGCAAAACATGAATACATCTTTTTTGGCCATTTTTCCTTTCCAAATTAAAAAAAAATTTGGAAGATATATCCATCCACTCTATATTCTTAAAACGAGATCTGATCAGAGCCCCCTGTGCTTTCAGGTCTAAAATTCCAGCCAATTCTTTCTTCTTTCTGTTTAAAATTCCAATAAGCTCTTGATTCTGTTCTGTTCCAATAGATTCTTGAAGTTTCTTTATATCATCTTCTAACTTTACCATTGAACGAGTTATTTCTTTAGTGATGTTGTAAGCATACTGTTGACTCAATTGTTTGATTTGGGTTTTTCCGAAATCCCACCACTGCTGCAAAGATTGAAAATCAGATTTGGTGGTTCTAAACTCATTCCAAAAAAATCTAAAGATATCTCTAAATTCCATGTCAATTAAGAGTCTGTTATTAAAATGCCACATAGCGCTCTTTGGTTTTATGGATCCTAAAGTTAAAAAGCACTGAACTAAACTATGATCCGAAAAACTAACTGGAATAATAGAGCAATCTCTGAAAAGATTAAGTTGATGGCTAAAACCATAAAATCTGTCTAATCTTGCTAAGGACAATATCTTATTATAAGTGTGACTCCATGTATAATGTGTCTGTGTCTTATGAAAGTTCCACCAAATATCTACAAGTTCATGTGTTTCTATAAATTGAATTAGCCTTTTTCGTGAAGCCATATGCGGCTCAACATGATTTCTATCTGATGCAAATTCAGTGCAATTAAAATCTCCTCCAATCAAGAGCAAATCTTCAGAATTGCAATTACTTACTGCTTTACATAATATATTTAGAAATCCCAATCTTTCAACTGCATTGGTGGGAGCATAAACACAACCAAAACAATAGAAAGCATTTTCAAATTGAGCTCTTACTTGTAAAAATCTGCCTTTCACCACTTCTTCTACTTCATATGAAATTGGAATGGAGTTTTTAGAAAATAAGATAGCAACACCGCCACTCAGAGATGTGTTATGACTAAAAATGGGTAACCCATCAAATTCTCTTGCCCAATTTTCCTCATTAGAGACATCACTATGAGTTTCTTGTACAAGTAAAATATCTATTTTCTTTATATTGATTAACTCATATAATTCAAACCTTTTCTTCTCCTCTCGTGCCCCATTTAAATTAAGAGAGGCTAAGTTAAATTCTCTCATTACAGAGAAGAAAAGGATAATCAAGACACACAAAAAAAGTGTGTTTTTAAAGCTTGGCATTGTCAACATTAATTCCTACTCGAAAATTAACTTTAGTGAGAATTTTTTTTCTGATCAGAAAAAAGACCTTCACTCTTAAAAACCTTTGCTTTTTCTACAAATTGCTCTAGATCAGGAAAATACTCTGTAATGCGCACATTTCTCGCATTCTTTGTTGTTCTTAAAAAGAGCTTAATATCATCTGCGCTGTAGGATTGTTCTGGCAACTCAATATTTGTTTGATCATAAGTAAAACTGCATTCTGAAAGGTCAGTTTCGCTGTCGGTATCAGTTTGACTATTTTCCATTACTTTCGATTTACTGTCATGGCTCTGCCTCATTCTCCTCTTTTGTGGTGTTTTAAAGACACATTCATCTTGTTCTCCCC